>CM047904.1:26339932-26389330 GCA_026229545.1 Pistacia atlantica
GAATTATTCTCTCCTTCAATTAGTATTTAAGGACTTCATAATTGTTAAGTTGCCATTCATATTTATATTTGAGTCACAAGAGGGAACGTGGGGATTTGATTTTGTGATCTTTGGCTTCCAAACTTGTAACTTGGGCTCAAAGCTCTAAATATGATACCATGTTAAGTTGTCAATATTCCACCTAAAATTTCTTCATGTCAACTCTGTTGTATTTTGTTGATTCTCTAATATTTTATTGATTATTATTGATTATAAATTTATTACAATTTATATATTTTTTCTTGATGTTTGTACGTAGGACTCTTCTCCATAAACTTGGAGAAGTTCACTTGGTAATTATAGTTTAAATTTTTTTTTTTTTTTTTCCAAAAACGTAGAAAAAAGATAACCATTATTTTTGTAAATGCTATCTTTCAATAACAAAAGGATAAAGGTAAATAAAGTGTTATCTATAATTATTTCTAGAATCTAAAAAGTTATTATTTACGACATTCACATGAAAAATATATATATATTGTTGTGATGTGGCACTTGATATTCACACACGTGGAAGTCAACTTTTACTTTGGGTGGTCATTGTAAATTGTTATTGACTTAAGGGGCATTTCAGTCTTTCTGGTATCTTCAATAAACCTAATCTGATTTAGGTTTTGCGCAGCTCATTCTCGATTATTCTCTCTTGGTTAACAGAGAGAGAAAATAGTTAGAATCTACTGTGCTGGAAATCCGAAGAATGTCGATGGAATCAAACGGTGATGGTAGGTCTTAGCTGTTCTATTTGTTTTGCCTTTGTTTGCTGTATAAATTTGCCTCTAATTTCTGCCTATTTGATGTATGAGTGGTGAGAGCATTTTGGTGTATGGGTATAAAATCAGAGGGGTTTTCTCGGGTTTGTGCCTTGTGTAAAAGGGGTGAGCCTAACCTCTGTAAGGTTTCTCATTTTTCTCATAGTGGATTCTTTTTCTTTGCCCTGAAGAGTGGATGTAAGTAATATATCAGATTACCGAACCACTATATATTTGGTGTTCTTTATTTTTTCTTGTCTTGTCTTTATTTTGCTTTATTGATTATTGCTGTAAACTTGTGGTTTGCTTGGATTCAAATACTGCACTTTGCATTCTGGTTTTTGGTCTCACGGTATAACAAGTGGTATCAGAGCTTTGTTTTTGAGCACCTAGGTCTTTTTCTAGGTTGTGAGATCTAATTTACGAATCTGGAGTAGTCTAGGGTTTGACTGTTTTTACAGTATTTTTCTTTGTAACTTAGGGTTTCATTTTTGTCTCTAGAAATTGGGGCTTTTAAACTCTAAGTAACTAGGAAGGTTAGAAACCTAGAGATGACTAAGTTTGAAGTTGAGAAATTTACATGGATAATGATTATGGGTTATGGAAGATGAAGATAAGGGCTGTCTTAGTTAAGGATGGATTGTCTGCTACCTTAGAGGGTGAGGATAGTTTACCAGAGTCTTTGTCCGAGAAGGAGAAGAAAGAGCTCCTAGATAAAGCTTACAGTACTCTAATTCTAGGGTTAGGGGATAAAGTCCTAAGAGAGGTTAAGAAAATGAAAAGACCAGCAGAGATTTGGGAAAAATTAGACTCCCTGTATTTGTCAAAGTCTTCACCTAATAGGTTAGTTTTAAAACATAAATTCTTCAGTTTTAAAATGGATGAAAACAAAATATTAGGTGACAATATGAATGACTTTATGAAACTTGTACAGGATTTAGAAGGTCTTAGTGTTAAAGTTGAGGATGAAGATCAAGTTGTGATCCTTATTAATTCTCTCCCTAAAATTTTCTCAAATTTTGTGGATACTCTTAAGTATGGTAGACAAACCCTTAAACTAGATGAAGTAGTAGTAGCCATTACTACTAAGGATGCTGAGTTTAAAAAGGAGGGTAAGTTAGATGGAGAAGGACTGAATATCAGAGGTAGATCTGAGAAAAAAGTGTCAAAGAAAGGTCACTTTAGGGGTAGATCTAAGTCTAAATCAAAGTTTGTGAGGAAGTTCTTTCATTGTCATAAGGAAGGGCATTTTAAAATAGATTATCCAGATAAGAAGAAAAGATCAGGGGAGAAAGAGGCTAGTGGCAGTGTTGATATAGCTTCAGATGGGTATGAAAGCTCTAATGTCCTAGTAACTTCTGATAGAGAATTTGAATCAGAGTGGATTTTGGATTCTGGTTGCACATTCCACATGACTCCAAGTAGGAGTTCACTGATTAATTTTAAGAAAATAGAATCTGGGAAGGTTCTAATGGGGAATAATGCAGTGTGTAGTGTCTTAGGCATTGGGGATGTCAGGTTAAGTCTTCATGATGGCAGCTCAAGAGTCCTTTCAGGAGTTAGGTACATACCTGAGTTGAAAAGGAACCTAATCTCCTTAGGTAGCTTAGAATCAGATGGGTTTAGTTATAAGGCTCAAGGTGGAGTGCTTAAAGTTACTAAAGGGTCTTTAGTGGTTATGAAAGGAGAGAAAAAGAATGGTTTATATGTTTTAAATGGATCCACTGTTGCTAGGACAGTAGTAGTGACCTCACAGAAACCTAACAAAACTTCTATTTGGCACAAAAGGTTGGGACACATTAGTGAGAGAGGATTAATAGAGTTAAGTAAGCAGAATGCTTTAGGAGGGGACAAAATTGAGAAGCTAGATTTCTGTGATCACTGTATTTATGGGAAGATGAGCAGAATCAGGTTTAGTGTGGGAAACCACTGTTCTAAGGGCATTTTGGACTACATTCATTCTGATGTGTGGGGGCCAACTAAACATCCATCTTTGGGAGGATGTAGGTACTTTATTAGCATCATAGATGATTTTTCTAGGAGGGTGTGGATTTATTTTTTGAAAACTAAAGGAGAGGCTTTTAGGAAGTTCAAGGATTGGAAGATTATGATTGAAAACCAATCTGGGAAGAAAATCAGGAAACTTAGGACTGATAATGGGTTAGAATTTATCAATGAAGAGTTTGATAACCTGTGTAAGGAGAGTGGAATTTTGAGGCATAGAACAGTTAGACACACACCCCAACAGAATGGTTTAGCAGAGAGAATAAATAGAACCATTCTTGAAAAGGTTAAAAGCTTGTTATCCTGTTCTAAGTTACCCACCAAGTTTTGGGCAGAAGCTGCTCACACATCCGTTTACCTAATTAATAGAATCCCTTCCTCAGCTCTTAGTTTCAGAACACCCATGGAAAAGTAGTCTGGGTATCTTGCTGACTATAGCAGCCTTAGGGTTTTTGGATGCACTGTTTTTGTTCATGAGAAAACTGATAAGATGAAACCAAGGGCCATTAGATGTATTTTCTTAGGGTATCCTGACGGCATAAAAGGTTATAGGTATTGGGATATTGCAAGAAAAATATGCATAACCAGTAGAGATGTTAGGTTTAATGAGGATGAGGTGATTGGTCTAAATCAAAATGGGTTGAGTGGGAATGAAAGTGATACTACAATTAGGATAGAGACGATTAACCTGGATTTAGGTGGAGATAACTCAAACCTGGACAGTCCTGATCTAGACCCTAATGTAGATGTTCAAACCCAAGAGGATGAACCTAGCATAGAGGATAGTGGTGACAATGATAGAGTTGAAAATGATTTGCAAAATTATCAACTAGCTAGAGACAGAGAAAGAAGGGAAATCAAATTACCTAGTAGGTACTCACATGCTGATATGGTAGCTTTTGCTCTTCAAGTTGCTGAAGAAATTGATGAGAAACCTAGAACTGTTAAGGAAGCCATGAGTTGTAGAGAATCTAGGCAGTGGAAACTGGCTATGCAAGAAGAGCTTGATTCCTTAATCAAAAACCAAACCTGGATTTTGATTGACAAACCTGAAGGTAGCAGGGTGGTTAAATGCAAATGGGTTTTTAAAAGGAAAGAGGACATACCAAGGGTAGAAGCACCTAGGTTTAAAGCAAGATTAGTGGCAAAAGGGTTTACACAGGTTGAAGGGGTGAACTACAATGAGATTTTCTCACCTGTAGTGAGACATACCACCATTAGAATACTGTTATATTTGGTAGCTCAGTTTGGTTTAGAACTAGAGTAGTTAGACATCAAAATAGCCTTCTTAAATGGTGATTTAAAAGAAAAAAATCTAATGGAACAACCCGAACTGTTTGAAAAGGGGCCTAAGAACCAAATCTGTTTTTTGAAAAAATCTTTGTATGGTTTGAAGCAGTCATCTAGGCAGTGGTATAGGAAATTTAATTACTTCATGTTAAATGCTGGATTCATCCAAAGTAGTTTTGATGGCTGTTTCTATTTCAAATGTTGTGGTGAATGCTACATATACTTGTCTCTATATGTGGATGATATGCTTATAGCTTTTAAGGATTTTTCTGAAATTGGTAGATTCAAAAGGGAAATGAGTAAACATTTTGAGATGAAAGATTTAGGACAAGCTAGGAAGATGTTGGTTATGAACATTGAAAGGGATAGGAAAACTGGAAGTCTTATGCTGCCACAAAAAGAGTATGCTAAAAAATTAATCAAGAAGTTTAACATGCTTGACTCTAAACCTGTCAAAACACCATTAGGTCAGCATTTTAAACTTAGTGTAACCCAGTGTAAATTGAAGAAGAAAAGAGGGAAATGGCTTGTATACCATATGCAAATGCAATAGGGAGTCTGATGTACTTAATGGTCTGTACCAAACCAGATTTGGCTTTTGCAGTTAGTTCAGTTAGTAGGTTCATGAGTAACCCTGGAAAGATTCATTGGGAAGCTGTAAAATGGGTACTTAGATATGTGAAGGGTACACTATCCACTGGTATTGTTTACAGTAGAGGAAAAATTCAGGAGAATCCTATCATGGGATGTGTGGATGCTGATTATCCTGGAAATGTTGACAATAGGAAATCCATGACTGGCTTCTGTTTTACCATTTAGAATAATCTGGTTTGCTGGAAAGCTAATTTGCAGGCTATTGTAACTTTGTCCACCACAGAAGCACAGTATGTTGCAATTACAGAGGTAGTCAAAGAGGCTATGTGGCTCAGGGGAATGCTTGATGAGATGGGACTCGTTCAGCAACAAGTTCCAATCAAGAGTGACAGTCAAAGTGTCATTTTTCTGTGCAAAAATCACGTCTTTCATGAGAGGTCGAAACACATAGATGTTAGACTGCATTTCATCAGAAACCTGATTGAAGATAAAGTCATTAAGGTAGAGAAAATTCTTGGAAAGGAGAACCCAGCATATATGTTTACTAAATCAATGACTTTGGACAAGTTAAGGCTCTTCAAGAGCCTTCAGCACATTGAAGAGAATTAAAGGATTTTTCCAGGGCAGTGAAGCAGGGAGAAGATCAAATGCCAAGGTGGAGATTTGTTGTGATGTGGCACTTGATATTCACACACGTGGAAGTCAACTTTTACTTTGGGTGGTCATTGTAAATTGTTATTGACTTAAGGGGCATTTCAATCTTTCTGGTATCTTCAATAAACCTAATCTGATTTAGGTTTTGCGCAACTCATTCTCGATCATTCTCTCTTGGTTAACAGAGAGAGAAAACGGTTAGAATCTACTGTGCTGGAAATCCGAAGAACATCGATGGAATCAAACAGTGATGGTAGGTCTTAGCTGTCCTATGTGTTTTGCCTTTGTTTGCTGTATAAATTTGCCTCTAATTTCTGCCTATTTGATGTATGAGTGGTGAGAGCATCTGGGTGTACGGGTGTAAAATCAGAGGGGTTTTCTTGGGTTTGTGCCTTATGTAAAAGGGGCGAGCCTAATCTCTGTAAGGTTTCTCATTTTTCTAATAGTGGATTCCTTTTCTTTGCCCTAAAGAGTGGATGTAGATAATCTATCAAATTACCGAACCATTATATATCTGGTGTTCTTTATTTTTTCTTGTCTTGTCTTTATTTTGCTTTATTGATTATTGCTGTAAACTTGTGGTTTGCTTGGATTCGAATACTGCACTTTGCATTCTGGTTTTTGGTCTCACGGTATAACATATATAATAACTTAAAATTTTGTTTTAAATTGAAATATGAATTCTTTGTTGTAGATATATTACAATCTAATCTAATGCATATGAGAGGAAAGTTGGAAGTAATTATTTTCTTTTCCACCTAACCAACTCATAGACCATTGAATTATAATAGAATGACCGCTGAAAATTTGTGTCAAAATTTTATATATATTATTTGATAGTTCATATAAGTAGACTATTTTCACCTAGCTACCAATTTTGAAATTGTTACATCATTGATTGATGAAGTACTCTCTGAATAACCTTGCAAATGTAATGGAGATTTACTTGGCCCATTTCCATTATTTTGTTTTGAGAAAGCAGGCTTCTTTGGGATCATCATGTCTTTAGTTTCATTTTTGAGCATCGAGAAAACTTTCAACATGGGTGGTCTATCATTTGGGTTTTCTTGGACATATAACAGAGCTACTTGCAAGCATCTCATTAGTTTGCAAGAGGAATTCGTATCATCTAGTGACTCATCCACAAACTCCATGCCTTTACCATTTTTCCACAGCTCATATGCCTAAAATTATCAAATAATTTATTATGTTGTTAATTACACACTTTGATCCAAAGAATATCATTAAACCAATGATTTTTTAAAAAAGTAGACTCACATAGTCTAGAAGGCTCAAACTTTCATTTGGTCTATGTAAAAGGGAAATCCTTTTACCACTTATGATATGTAGAAGTAGAACCCCAAAACTATAAACATCGGATTTGGTAGAGTATATGCCTTTTCGGATGTATTCAGGAGGTACATAACCACTGCATTGGATTATTATAAAACAATGAAAAAGTAAATACAAAACAAGCAAAACCTTGAGACAATAATATAGTAATCAGAGTTTATACACTTACAGTGTTCCAACAATACGTTCTGCATTTGCTTCAAGGCCATCTTCTGCAAATATTCTAGCCATTCCAAAGTCTGATATTTTGGGCTTCATATCTTCATCTAATAAGACATTGCTAACTTTTAAATCACTATGAATAATTGTCAATCTTGAGTATTCTTGGAGATATAAAAACCCTTGTGTAACACCTTCAATAATATGAGCACGTTTTTCCCAGTCCAAAACATATCGTTTCATGGGGTCTGCATCAAATTTAAATGTGAAAACTCAATATTGTAACAGCTATGAGGTTAACCAAAGAAAACCCCCAAAGAATGAACAAAAATTAGGAAAAAAAATTCTGACCAAATAGGTAAGAGTCTAAGCTTTTGTTTGGCATGTATTCATAGATGAGTATATGTTCTTCTTCCTCAATACAATAACCTAAAACTCGGACAAGATTTTCATGTTGGAGCTTTGCTGTAAGCATAACCTCATTCTTGAATTCCTCAAATCCTTGAGTGGAGGTTTTTGCAAGTTTCTTCACTGCTACTTCCTGACCATGTGGTAGTATTCCCTAGAAAAATACACTAGATAAGCAAATTCTGACTTTTTCTATCCCTTAAAATTAAATTAAACTATGCCCTGCGAAAATTAATTGAACTGAAGACTACAAAAGTCAAGCGCCAGAAAAACTTTTGTTCTTAAAATGATAAACAGCCTAATAAGGTATGGTACCTTGTAAACAGGACCATTATCCACCTTGTCCGAGCTTATTTTCTATTGAAAATCCCTTGGTAGATGCCTCAATATCAGCCAATGTATATTCTATCAGATTAGGAACATTGCTATTAAAATCTCCAGCTGCTACTGCTCTATCTACTTTACTCATTTGTTGTTTACTGGATTCTAACATCCCTGCTAACCACAAGAAACAAATTAAACTGTAGAAAAGAAAAAAAAATTTGAACAGCTGACTTCTTTCGTTGCGGTAATAAAAATGGACAGTCATCAAAATAGTTTTAACTGAAACAGTACTTATATATATTGTGAAAATTTTACCTTTTAATGTGAGCTTTTTCCTCCAGCAGTAAAATATCACAAATATTCCAAGCACAAGAATAACAGCTGCTGTTGTAGAAAAAAGGATAACTAACGAACTCTTATTTTGTCCCATTTTATTATCCTCTGGCGCTGAAGAATTATTTATAGCCACCTCGGCTGGAAAATACATAGAATGTTAACAAAGGCCATATATGTTGAAACTCAGGTGTGGCTTTCGCCCTTTTTTACCATCCAACATGTGTCTACTTGTAGAGGCTAAGAGAAGAATTTTTACCCCTCTTTATTCGGGAAAGTTTAGATGAAATTTTTACTCAATCCAAATTGATAATATAATTACAATTCAATAAAGAACATTTGTGGGAGCTTCATATTGATAAAAATCTTTTATAATGTCGTATGTACTCTATTATCTAGTTGCAATAAGCCATTTGTGTTGTACAATACTAAAATATAGAGAAGTGATCAGAAAAACTACAATAAACGAAGTCGTACGTTGCTTACCTGCAGCTTGAGAAAGTACCCAATTATCATCATAGGAAACCTCCCACACATAGTAACCAAGTAGGTTCTTCCCCTGCGCATAAGCAACCTTAGCTTTAACGGCTTCAGCGTCATCAAAGCCAATCCAAGTTGTTCCCTTTGTCCAGTAATTAACCACGTAAGTTGAGTTGTACCTAACACGAACATCCGGACCATATCGCTTAGTGTAATTTTTTATTTCTTTGTATGTTAGAAAACCATCTTTTGTAATAGCAGGTCCCTTTGCTGGTGCACCAATTCCATTATCCTTGGGATTCTCAAGAGTCCATGCATATCCACATAAAGGCAAACGTAAAACCAACTTGTTGGCCGATAATCCTCGTTTACACCTTGATCTGTAGTAGTTAAATCACTTGGGTTATACAGAGCAGCACCAGCGCCGGTAAAGTTATTCAATGAAGGGTCTGTGAAATCACCAGATACAACATGAACCCAGTTCAAATATTTTTGAATCATCTCTATGGGGTGACTCGGTGAAGACCATGATGGTTTAGAGTCAACGGTTGCGGTCAAGATCAGTTGCGACTGGCTAGAGTTTTTTCCTTCCATACTAATAGCATCACTAAACTCTTTGAAGAGAACACCTATATCGAACCCGTCATCAAAGCTTGAGTATAAACTCGTGGGCCTCGGCAAATCAAGGTCTAGGCCATGAAAACCATAAAGCCTAGCTGTATTTACTGCGGAGTCAATGAAGGTTTTTCAGTTAGAAAAAAATCAACGAACATTGATGAAGAAATGATTGTCGAGTTCGTAACCCCAAATAGATAGAAGTGTTTTGACAGATGGGTTCTTTAGTTTCACGATATCTGTGAAGGTGGAGAAGTGTTTCTCATCAGCCGATGATAAAGAGAGTTGGTAGGAGGTTAAATTGACTTCAGCAAAACCACAAATAATGTGAGTAAATAGAGCAGAATTTATTTCCGAGATCGGCAACTGATTATATTCTGAATTATACCGGTAATAACTAACTCTGAACCAATCACTTTGCGCTATTGTAAGAAGTATTTGTAAACAAAGGCAAATATGGAAAACAAAAATGATGATACTGGATGCCATTGGAAAAGCTGATGGAAAACCAACTTGCTATCTATTAGCTCTTCTTTATGTGCTACATATATCGTGCAATCAAACACTAATCAATCGTAGAAAATTCAACTTTTTTCATGAGGGATCTAAACAAGTCGACAAATGCAATGGTTAGTGAGGCCCACACTAGGCCTGCATGCTATGAGCTTAATTTCTTTTCACGAGCTTAATTTCTTGAAATAATCCGTAGTTGTAAAGTAATAAGGAAGATAGTAGACAGTTTAACGCGTAGAAAGCTTTCTTGACCCTCCAATTTGTTGTGAAAAATCTAAGTTTGGCAATTTATCGAACACTTACTGTGCGGAAGATTACAAGCTTGAAACAATAATGCGCTAACCCGAGATTACAAATAATTGACAATATAGAAGAATAACAAATATTATTACATACTCTTTACAATAACAAATAAGTAACAAACACCACAAGCACATACAATCAAAACAACAATATGCTTGGTTTAGCCAAAATAGCCTACATCCATGGATGATGATGATGGTTTTACAATATGAAGAATAACAAATATTATTACATACTCTTTACAATAGTCAAGTATATAAGTTTTTCTTTAATTTCAAACGAAAGTTAATCCTACAGAATAATCTATCCA
This sequence comes from Pistacia atlantica, assembly GCA_026229545.1. Lineage (NCBI taxonomy): Eukaryota > Viridiplantae > Streptophyta > Magnoliopsida > Sapindales > Anacardiaceae > Pistacia > Pistacia atlantica. The sequence continues at coordinate 26,350,058 of CM047904.1, forward strand.
AGAAAACAAACGCAAATTCCTCTACATTTTTTCTCTAAAGACTTTGATTATATAAAAATAAAACAAAAGATGAAGACAATTTACCGATAACGAAGACATATAAAATTTCTATACAAAGTGATGTGACAAGAAAAGAATGAAAAAGTGAATATAAACTTATTATATTCATTTTCTACCACATCATTTTGTATAAAAATTTTGGTAAGATTTTTTTGTACATCTAGCATTATTGTTTATACAAACCAAATAAAGTAAAAATAATACTACGTATACAAACTTTTCATACAAACTCATCAAATTGATGTGTTTAAATGTAATCGGGTGATTTTGAATTAAAGATAAATTAAACAATTAAAGTAGATGATATATTAAACATATCACATCAGTTTGTAAGAATGAGTATGTGTAAAAAGTTTGTATATGTAGTATTATATTAACATAAGTCCTTCTATATATACTGGATGTAGGGGTGAGCGGTTCCGGGTACCTTGTATTTTTCGAAGGAACAGGAACCGGAACCGCACAGTGCAGGTTCCCAAAAAAAGGAACCGGAACCTAAAATGTAGGTTCCGGTTCCTTTCCAGGGTACCCTGTAAAAAATCAATCACCCCCCTATTAGTTTAAACAATAACAAAAACACCTTATAAGTATACAAATACACCCCTAACAAATTTTGATTATTCATTCATTTGTGTCCAATGTAACTCATAACCTGTAATCTCTAAGCAACACTTGAATTCAATCAATTTATCACAATTCACATACAATTCGTCAATCAAAACCAAAACACAAACAATTATTCATCACAATTCACATAAAATAACTTCACCAAAATCATTTAAACAAACAACAATATAGAAAGTTAGAAACTATCACCAAGTTTTTTTATTCTCTCACTAATTTCAATCACTACAATTATAAAACTACAAAATTAATCTCTAACTGTTCTTAAAAAACAGTTCAACTACAAACTCCTATTTTCAGAAACAACAAATTGTATCAACTATATTGTAAATAATACACCCTTAGTTTTCTATAAGGGAATTTCCCTTTTCCAAAACAAAAGACAAATTTAGGGAACATATATGATTTGTACATGCTTAAAATATAAGTCCAACAGCACCTTAGAAATTTGACTTGTCTGCATAAAAATATTAATAAAATTAAGCATGAGAAAAAGAAAGCACCATCAATAATGAAGTTATTAAAACCATTTAGTTAAGTATTGAGATTATTAAACAAAAAATTAAGCACATACTGTAAAGGAATATTTATAAACGACAGAGACTTGCAAATTCTATAGGCGTGAATAACCAACTCTCACTCTTCGGCCACTCACTCGCCATCTCTCCCTCTTTCTTCAAAATGAAGACCCGGTAACTCAACTAACTCTACTAATGTTATTATTAAATGCTAACTCTCACCCAATTTTGGGAAGCTACAATTTGCAAGCTACTACTGCCGCCTCAAATCAGCTACTCTTGCAATTTGCGGCTTTGCAACTTGCAACTACCGTAAATTGCAGCAGACATACACCTTCAATCTAAGTAATAAAATTCAATCATACATAGCATTGTGTTTAGTTTCATATCACGCAGATATGCACCTTCAATCTAAGTAATATGCTGCGAAGAATCAACACTTGAAGTTCTAGAAAAGTAGAAAACACAAGAGAAGAAGACGGCAGAGAGAATGGAGAAGAACCAAAAAAGTAGACAAACAGAGAATAAGACGGCAGAGTCGCAGAGGCCAGAGAGAATGGAGAAGAGGAGAATTTGTCAATTTGAGATACCCTAATCGAATTGGGCATTTTGCTTTGTTTGTAAATGTAAAATTACAAAGATACCCCATTCTTTATACTAATTTCTAACATTGACAGGGGTCTATTTGATAAGTTAATAAATTATTAATGTTTATAAATTTATTAATTTAATGTTATAATTGGTCAATTGGGTATTTATAATATACCAAATATAATTTAGTAAATTTAATATTAGAAACTAGTAATGTTATAATTAAATAAGTGATCATACTACAATGTAAATTGTAATGTTATAATTAATTAAGTGATCATACTACAATGTAAATTGTAATGTTATAATTAATTAAGCAATATACTATTTAATTATAATGTAATATTATAATTAATTAAATTGTTAATCATTTAATTAAGTATTGTAATATTGTTTATAATAGAATGTTATAATTAATTAAATAATCATACCATAAATTTATAATATAATGTTATAATTAATAAAATTATAATCATTTGATTAAGTATTATGTAAATTAGTAAATTACTAATGTTTATAATATAATGTCATAGTCAATTAAATAATCATTTAATTATGTAATGATATATTAATTATATGATCATACTATAATAGTATAATGTAATGTTATAATGAATTAAGTAATCATACTATAAATCTATAATTTAATATTATAATTAATTAAATTTCAAATCATTTAATTAATATACTAATGTTTATAATGGAATGTTATAATTAATTAAGTAATCATATTATAAATATATAAGGTAATGTTATAATTAATTAAATTTTTAATCGTTTAATTAAGTAATGTAATAATATAGTAAATTATTAATGTTTATAATATAATGTTATAAATTCATAATTAATTAAGTAATTATTTAATCATTTAACTATGTAATGCTATAATTAAGTAAGTGATCATAATATAATGTAATATAATAATATTATAATTTAATTGAGTAATTATTTAACTATAATGTATGCTTATAATGAAATGTTTATAAGGTAATGTTATAATTAATTAAATTTCTTATCATTTAATTAAGTATTGTGCTAATATTTATGTAGTAAATTAGTAATTACTAATGTTTAAAATATAATATCATAACTCATAATCAATTAAGTAATCATTTAATTATATAATGTTATATTAATTATATGATCATACTATAATAGTATAATGTAATGTTATAATGAATTAAATAATTATACTATAAATCTATAATTTAATATTATAATTAATTAAATTTCAAATCATTTAATTAATATACTAATGTTTATAATGGAATGTTATAATTGATTAAGTAATCATATTATAAATATATAAGGTAATGTTATAATTAATTAAATTTTTAATCGTTTAATTAAGTAATGTAATAATATAGTAAATTACTAATTTTTATAATGTAATGTTATAAATTCATAACTAATTATGTAATTATGTAATCATTTAACTATATAATGCTATAATTAAGTAGGTGATCATATTATATAATGTAATATAATAATATTCTAATTTAATTAAGTAATTATTTAACTATAATGTAATGCTTAATTAATGTTTATAATGAAATGTTTATAAGGTAATGTTTTAATTAATTAATTTCCTTATCATTTAATTAAGTATTATACTAATGTTTATGTAGTAAATTAGTAATTACTAATATTTATAATATAATGACATAATCAATTAAGTAATTATTTAATTATGTAATGTTATAATTAATTATATAATCATACTATAATGTAATGTTATAGTGAATTAACTATTAAGTAATCATACTATAAATTTTTAATGTAATATTATAATTAATTAAATTTTTAATCATTTAATTAAGTTTGTACTAATGTTTATAATAAAATGTTATAATTGACTAAGTAATTATACTATAAATCTATAACGTAATGCTATAATTAATTAAATTTCTAATTATAAGTCAATTAATTAACTATTTAATTATGTTATAACTTATAAGTCAATTAATTAAGTAGTAACCAATTAATATAATGCTTTAATTAATTATACTATAAATTAATTAAATAATGTTATAAAATTATAATTAATTAAGTAATCATTTAATTATAATGTAATGTTATAATTGATTAAGTTTGATATTTAACTAGTAATTAAATTTATTAATGTTTATCAATTTATCATATATAATTAATTAATTACTAATTTATTATAGATATAATTAGAACTTGATAATTGAAGTAAATAACTAAATATATTATTACTCAATCAAATATACTATTTTATTCAAAAATAATTCTTTTAATAACATTAAAAATGTAAAACACTTTTAAATGGATCATAATTCCAATTATTCACTTAATTAGTCAAAACTTTAATATTAATGTATTATAATATATTAAAGCTTTTAATATGGTGTAATTTATATGTAATAAGTATAATTGTATTCGTATATTTATTTAATTAGGTTATTCTAAAATTTTAACTTTTTCTATTTTAAATTTTTTTTATATGTAAAATAATAGAAACTCTCCCATTATTTATATTTCACAAATATTTCATTATAGTCCAGGTTCCAAAATAGGTTCTAAACAAGTTCCAAAAATAGGTTCCAAAATAGGTTCTAAACAGTTCCAAAACAGTTCCAAATCGTGGTTCCAGAAATCGGCTTCCAAACCGGGTACCCCTACAGTTCCAAGTTCCAAACAGGTACCCTTTTTACAGTTTCGATTTTGGTTCCGTTCCTCCACATGCAAGAACCTAAGGAACCACACAGAGCTGCCTTCCAAAAAATTGGAACCGGAACCTACTCGCACAGTGCCGATTCTGGGTAGGTTCTGGTTCTGGTTTCGATTCTACCCCCCGGTTCCGATTCTACCCACTACCTGTGCTCACCCCTAACTGGATGATAAAAAGAGACTTATTTGAAGAGTCATTAGAAAAGTTAACCATATATATTAAATTGCTTGTGTGAATTCATCTAATTTTTTTTTTTTTTTTTCTGATTTTGGGTGGAAGAACTTGTGCACTTTCTTATTTATAAATATAAAATGTCTAATATTTTAACCATCAATGACTAGTAATCATGAAAAAAAAAATTGTAAATTTGATATCACAACAGGAACCATTTGTAATTATCCTTTCTTCCACGAAATTACTTTATCCACTAAAAAAAAAGTTTCGAATTTACGCCTTTTCAGATGTCCCAGCGGTAAAAACTTCTTATATAAAGTAGGCCTTGTAGCCTCATAATTAGAGCTGGGCAAGGGACCGGTCCCTTATGGGCCCAGGCCTAGGCCCATAAGGGACTGGTCCCAAATGGGACCAGTCTCTCATGGGACTGGTCGGGACTGGTCCCATGGGGTTTAGAAAATTTTATTTTTCCCCCTCAATTTTTTTTATATTTTGGGGGTAAAATGAAATTTTATAGGGGATTTTTAGTATTTTTTAGGGGTTGATTAGTCAGTTTCTAAAAATTTAATTAATTTTAAAAAATAATAAATTAATAGTTAATTTTAATTTTTAACATAAACGTAATATTCACATTTCACACATTCACGATTCACAAATAAACAATTAAATAATTTTTTTTATTAAATTATTCATCTTCAATTTCATCGTCAACACTAGTTACATTATTCAAATATGTATTCCTAAAGAGTTTAAGTAATTCGGGATCTTCAGGGTGCTGTTGTAGTCTTCTTTCTGCATGAGTTCAATCCCGTAAACACGTTATCACTTCAATCATCTCATCGGTTAAAGAACATCTTCTGTCTTCAACAATCCGACCACTCGTTGAAAATGTTGACTCGGATACAATTGTAGAAACCGGCACAGATAAAATGTCACGTGCCATTTGGGATATAATGGGAAATTGACTTTCTTGTTGGTTCCACCATTGAAGAATATCCATGTCAAGTTGCTCCTTCATCGTCATAAAGGTCAAGTCCACCTGTAGGTAGTGAGTCATCTCATTTGGTCTATGTATGTACGAGCTGGAGCTAGAGCTGGAGCTTCCGCCACGTCCCACATACGCCCACTTGCTCGATCCTTGAGGGGGGGCTACATCAAGGTCCTGATCGCCTCTCTGAGCGTTCCACTTCCACTTCCACTTTTACTTCCATTGTATCTGTTCTCATATAAAGAAAAAAGCCTATCCAATTTGTGTTTAAAGTCAATCAAATAAGACGTATAATCATGTCTTAAATAATGGCCTAACTCAGTAATTACACCGTTAACTACGGATAATTTAAACCTAGGATCTAGAAAAAGGCCTAATCCATATAAGAATGGAATATCTAACCAATATCTCTTATATTTTTCTTCCATACTTGAAACAATTTCACTAAAAATGTTATCATATCTATATTGATCAAAAGTTTTAGCAATTTGAACTAAAATATCTAACACTAAATTAATAGCTAGATAATAAATACCACTTAATGTATTAGTAGCATCATAAAAAATTTTAAGAAATGAATAAAAAAATTCACAAACCACCCAATCATCATAGTTGACAACTTCCTCTGGATAGTTCTTCCGGTTGACGAAATCTGTAATTTGTTTCGCGGTTGGCAAAGATTTTTCCAACATCAAGTAGGTAGAGTTTCAACGGATAGACATGTCTGTACATAACTTCAAAGGTCGAACCGGTGGGTCCTCTTGCTTACAATATTTGACGTACTCTTGCCATCTTTTATTGCTACCGCCGACGATAAATCCGATAGCTCTACGCACCCTCTCAATCTTTGAATGTATAGCATCTAAACCTGCTTTAACTATCAAATTGATGATGTGACAAGCACATCTATGGTGATAAAATTTGCCTTCACCAAGTGGATCCAATTTCTTTTCAAATAAAGATATTGTCGCGGTGTTAGCAGCTGCATTATTAAGCGTTAGCGCTACAACTCTATCAGTTAATAAATATTCTTGCAAAACTTCAAGAATTGTAAAATAAATAGTTTCAAGACTATGTTTTTTCATATAATGGTTTAAAACCTATCAATTTTTGTTGTAAACCCCAATTATGATCTAAGAAATGTATGTATGATTAAAAAATCGGTTTTTGATCTACAAGCCCATATGTCTGATGTAAGTGCAATAGATATATTCATAAAATTTTGAAATTCGTTTTAAAGTTTATTATTTATTTTGTTATAAAATTTTAGTATATCTCTTCTACTTGTAGTTCTACTAACAGGGGTATATGTTGGACAAAATGCAGTTTTAACCATATTAACAAAAAAAAGATTTTCAGATAAACAAATGGGAGAGTCCGTAGCAACTATATATCTTGTTATTTCCTCTCATGCAACATGTGTATTGTATTGCCATGTCGAGAGAGTTGAGGATTGTGGATTAAAATTAAGTTGAGTTTGAATTTGTCTACCTGATCCGCTTGAAGATGCATTTATTTGGGGATGCTTCTTCTCTACGTGTCGTCGCATCGTCGAAGTCCCTTTCTCAGCCCAAATAATGGTTCCACATAAATTACATATCTCACACGATTCTTCCCCCTCCTCATTTGTCTTTGGCCGTTTTGATTTGGTGAAGTATCGCCAGACATCGGACACGACCCTCTTTGACGGTCGGGGGGGTTGCGCTATGTCCGTCCCAATCGAATGTGGTTGTGGAATTACAGCTGCATCCTCTGAAGGAAATGGTGAAAATGGATTGAAGGCTTCAATTTCTTCGGTGGATGGAAGGTAAAACTCATTTGGGGAAAACATTATAAATTTATGATAAAATAATAAATAATTAAAATGAAAAGAAATTAAATAATAATATGAAATTATGATGATATTGAAAAATAGAAAAAAATTTGAATAATATAAATAAATTATAAATATAAATTGAATGAGAAATTGATTGGAGATTTGGAGTAGAGAGATTGAGAGAATGAGAGATTGATTGGTGTGAAAAAAAATTAAAGGTTTTAAGGTTATTTATAGTGTGGTTGTGGGGGGGAAAATGAAAAAAAAAAACTTATAAATATAACCGTTGGTGGTCAGTTACCGTTGGCTGCCAACGGTTAAATTTTTTTTAATAAATTTTGCTCCAACCCAACGCCAATTGCCCAACGTGGGATTTTGCTCCAACCCAACGCCAATTGCCACGCCAATTTGGTGTGACGCTGTAGCACCATTAAATTTTATTTTATTTTTTAAAATTTTGTTAAGTTAATTTGATTATTAAATTTTACACCAAAAATCACACCAAATTTGATTATTTATATTTAATTTAATTTGATTATTATTTATGTTAATATTTATAATAATAAATTCGTAATAATGATATAATTAAAAAAATAATGAAAAATTAAAAACAAAACTTTATTCAATGTAAATATTAAACTACAATAACTCAAAATAAAAATTAACACTAATTTAAAAACACTAAAATTAAAAGAAAATACAATATAAACTAAAATAACAATTTAATATTCCGATAAATTAGTTCTGGATCCTGTAATATTATGGAATTTTAAATTGAGATTACATTGCTATCAACATGGAATTTTACTTTTGTGTTATTGTTGTTTTTTTTTTTTTTTTTTTGTTTGGTATCATTTTATATTATGTAATGTTTTTCTATATTAAATATAATGTTTATTTGATTAAATAAATGCCTAATTTTATTAAATTAGTATAATTTTTAAAATAATTATTATTTAATAAAAATATCATTTTTAATATTTAATTAATATATACAAAAAATAATGAATAAAACAGACTAATTGTTGATTATTACAATAAAAGAAAAGGAAAGAGAATATTCTAAAAAATATTCTTTTTAGTGTAATATTTGGTATAATAGATTAGAGATACAATAATGTTTTACACCAAAACTTGCACCAATTTGATGCAATAGGTTGGAGATGGTCTTATGCCGCTGTGGTAGCCTAGGGTTAATACACTTTAATTGTTGCCATATTACTACAATAGTTTTTTCAGAAAGACAAGTAATGTTTGCATCAATAGCGTTGTCATCTTGCCCCTTAATAAGAGGATGAGAATCATAATACACTGTTATCTTATCTCAAGATCTTTAATTAATAACTTTTATTGGTTAGGAGAAAATTAAAAATCTTTAATTAATTCACTCTTTTTCTTTCGTGTAGTTGGGGTTAGGAAAGCAGACGTAGTGATTGTTGTCATTTAAAAGTCTTGGTGTTCTTCTTTAGCAAGCATTATATAATTATATATATTTAAATTAATATTTTTCAATTATAAAGTGACAAAAGCATGCTTCTTATAAGTTTAGGCTGCCCTACTTTCAAGTCTTAATATATTAAAAAAGAAAAAGTAATTAAAGGAATGCAACCTCACTCCAACTTTCATTATACAAAAGCCAATAAATTAAATAATATTTAAAAAATACCTTATAATCAAAGAAGCTAAGATAAGTTATTAATAATGGTTTAAGTACGTGCAAAACTAAAAACTTATATTATATTATAACCTCGCTGGGCTTAATAATTAAGTAATTAAAATAATAAAATCTAGAATAAAGATTAATTAAAGCATCTGATGTAAGTTGGGTTTTAACTAATTAATTAATTAATTGACAAAATTATAAAACATATTTTTGTCTTGATGCCTTATCAATGCTTTAATTAATTATTAATTGTTTGATTAAGCTTAATTAATTAACTAAGCATTGGAGAGGCATCCAAGAGAGGTTTCGGGAAGGTGCAATGCAAATGCAAGTGAAGATAATTCAGTCAAGCAGCATCTACATATTTTAATATTTGAGGTTATTAAATTAGTGATTTAACATAATTAGTTAGGTCTCAGTTCAACAAATAATTATAAAATATGTGGTTGGATGAGAGGGTCCCTCCAACATCACAATATAATTAAATTAAACGTGTTTATATATATATATATCCAAGAGTCCATGCAAATAATAATTGAGTTGCCACTTGGCATAAAAGTCTAATATAACTTGTACGAGGGGGCCAAAATTAATATTTATTCTAATATAACTAGTATAAATATAAGTATACAAAGTTTCCAAACTGGTGCTGGTGGAAGTAAAATCCATAAAAATCATGTTATAAAACGCAAGATATGGACATTAACATTATTATAAAGATCATGACATATGAAAATATTCTATGAATATTCTATCTTGCATAAAAAGAGTCTTTTGATCACAAACCAAATACGTATATAACATGTAAGGTTTTAGTTTAGAAATAATCAATTATATTAATTATAAATTAAGATAAAACAGAATGAATAGAAAAAGTTACAGGCGGCATAGAATCAGAGCCGGCCCAAGGGTAGGCACCTGCCTAGGGCCCAAAAAAAAAAAAAAGGCCTCAAAAAGGGACCCAAAATTATTTTAAGATTTTTTTTTTTAAATAGATTTAAATAGAAATACCATTGGGTCTAAAAAAATTTATAATTTTTTATCCAAACCGGTTCACAAGGCCCCACAAAAGCCAAAAAGGCCCAAATTCATTATAATTCTTTTACATAAATTTACCAAAAAAACCATGTTTGATATTTTCCAATCATACCCCTAAACTAACTAAACTAGTTATTTAAATGTTTAAAATTTCAAAACACCCATTCAATCCCTAAAATGATGAAAACATTGCATCTTCACCCCTCTACACTGCCATAGTGTCGCTATCGGCATTAAAGTGATGATTCTGATCAATTTTCTCACCAAAATTGATCGGATTCATCACTTAATCATTTCCGAAACGTTTTCCCAACCTTGACGACCCCTAATTTGGCAGATTTTTGCTGATTTTCGCAACCCATTTTCATTCTTCACCGCATGCGACAACCATTTTTGGCACGTATTTGCTGTTGTTGCAATATTAAAATATGGGTACCATATAGTTCTTAATAACGTCAGCATGTAAAAACGAGTGTAATATTCCGAAGTATACTAACTTACAAAATATCAATTTACACCTCACGTTTGTCCCTCATTTGATAGTCTCAAAGGTTTCAAACCTTACAATTAGCCCCCTATTTGTGCTTCAATATTCGTAAATTGAAAATCTACACCCTGGGAATCCTTCTACCAATTACAATCAAATACCAACCTAAAGCAAAGAAATCTGGGCCTTATGCCCACCAAAGCAATCAGCAATCAAGCTCACCAGCTTAATTATAAGATCCAATACCTCTACACATAATTGAGCTATATTATTTATAGACCAGCCCACTACAACAATAAAACCCAAAAATCCATTCAATACAATTTAGGCCTCATTAATAATAGGCCGGCCCACTTAGCCAATTAAAGCCATAAACACCATCAAGCCCACTAATCCTTTAATAAATCTAATTACCCAAACCAAATAATTGAGACTCTTTATCTAATTTAACCAACCAGCCCACATATTTACTGGCCTTCTTACACACACACACACACACACACACACACATATACACACACACACACTGGACTTCTTTCCAATTCACCTATATACCCACACAACCCAAAATAATCAGACCTGCAGATTCCAAATCAGTATCCAATTTCCATCAACAGGAAAGGGTCATAGACAATTAAATATTCAAAGTCTACACAGGCAAACCTCCCATAGTTCATCACTTTGCCGAAGCTCATACTCCACACGTATACAAAATGCATGCTAACAATTTATTCCAAGCTAGACATACTATTTCCAAAACTCAAATATATTATAAAACCAACAAGGCAGACAGCATAAACAAACATTAATCAACTAAATATAAATTGATGATGATGCATGAATTTGTTAACGCAATTACTAATCCTCTCACCTTTTGAAGCTAATCCTTGATCCGAAGAAGGATCGGAATCCTCTTTAATTCGAAGTGCAATGGTCTCTTCATGCAAAAGTCTCCCTATGGTAACACATCAACATTAAATTCATTGGACATCTCCACCAACGGATTAACTTAATTCCCTATTAAACCAAAAACTGTTTAATGATAGAACATTGATCACTTTCGGATTTTTCATATAAACTCCATTCATTCAATCAAGATAAAATTTTAATGGGGCATTCAAGACACACATATGTTGTTCCTATAATTTTCTTAAGCCATTCTAGAACCAAAAACTATTTAAAACATGATTTTCTTTCAATCTTTTCAAAACTGCCAACTGTTTCCAGAATTTAGGTTACTGAACTGAAAAATTCATATCAATTTAACCCTTAATCAAAACCTCACGAAACTCTCCAGAATCAATCAAGACACATACATGATTCACCATAATTTCAAATCACTCAATTTGGATAAGAATAGAAGTATAATCATTTACTAAAACACATGTCCTGCAGAAAACGAAAATTTCAGAATTCATAGGGCAGACTTAAAAAAATCCATGGAAAATCTAATACTTCGAGTTTTTGAGTGAAATAAATTTTAAAACACTGTTCAAGAAGTCTACGACAACATATCCAAATTTAAGCTTCAAACGAAAATTCAAGATGGTCAGATTTTTGCACAGTAAACCCTTACATAAAAAATCATATCTTTAATCCATTTTTGTTTAGGAACATTTATGTTTTACCCACATAACATTATAGAAATCAATCTTCCTATTTTCGTTTAATCTCATTCCATTGTACTCAATCATAAACAACACAAATCAAATGAACCAATAATCACCAAAAAGGGGAAATAATAAGCTTACCCATCACCCATTTGCTAAATCTTCCTCTACTTTTTCCGATCACCGGAGTTTTCTCGCCGGCCGCCACTTTTCCAGCGACTTCCATCACTTTCTACTCTTCTCTCTCTCTCTCTCTCTCTCTCTCTCTCTTCTTACTTTCATCTTTCTGTCCGTTCTTTCCTTTCTTTCTCTCTTTCTCTTCTTCCCCTTTTTTCTCTTTTCTTTCTTCTCTTCTTTCTCTCCTCTCTTTTCTTCTTCTTTTCGGGTTTTTCTTCTCTTTGATCGAATACTGTTCAACAAAATATCCGGTGAGTGTCACTTTAGTCCTTACTTGTTTCCGCTATTACCTTTACTTTACTCAAAACTTTCGAATTCTCGCACTTTACCCCCAAACAAAAATCACAAAATAAAATTTACTAAAATTCCATAAAAACACGGGCTATTACAGTATTAGTTTCTATATTTATTTTTTCAATAAAAATGTGTAATATTTAATACAATTTAAACATTTTTAAAAGTCTAATATTGTTCTGTGACATACTCGAGTCGTATACTAAACACGGCCATGGGAAAGCTCAAAGCTGCCAGCTTCCTGTAGAAAGGAAAACTACAAAATATGGAGAGCTTTATCTTTACATCACTAGGTGACCAGTTCAACTCTACTTAACTAAACTTGGAATAATTAAGTTTCACTCTCAGGATATATCTTAGATGAGTCCATCATTTTCGTCGTCCACATCTTCTTGATCTCTTTGGAATTGCATCCTGCAAAAGCACAAACGTGGATCAAGGCTGGTTACTGGGACTCGAGCAGCGAGTTTCCCATTTCACACATAAATCCTTCTATTTCACTCACCTTCTTTGCGGTTTCGCCAATCTCGATTCCACTTCCTACCAGCTCTCTTTAACACCTTCCGAGGAAGAGCAATTCGCCAAGTTCACAGTCGCTTTGAAACAAAACAATCCATCGGTCACTGCACTTCTATTCATCGGGGGCCAACGTGCTAATTATACAAACTTTTCTTCAATGGTAAGCAACTATTCTTATATAAAATCTTTCATTGATTCTTCAATTAAAATGGCTCGAATTTATGATTTTCAAGACCTAGACCTTTGCTGGATGTACCCTAGGATAGGATCTGATGTGTTTAACATGGGTACTCTCTCTGGAGAATAGCAAGATGCAATCGAATTTGAGGCTAGAAACTCTGGCCAGTCACAACTGCTCTTGACAGCAATGGTTGGACATTCACCAGGGAATTATCCAAGAACTTACCCCGTAGATTCTCTGCAACGACACTTGAACTGGGTTCATGTTATGGCTACTGACTGCTATACGCCTATCCGGATGAATGTTACAGGCCCTCATGCAGCTCTTTTTGACCCAAATAGTTCTGCAAGTACTGATCATGGGATAGAGGAATGGATAAATGGAGGGTTATCATCTAGAAGGTTAGTTTTGTGCTTGCCTTGTTATGGATTTGCATGGACACTTTTGAACCTTGAGGATAATGGTGTTGGTGCACCAGCCACAGGACCTGCCCTTAATAAATATAGATTTCAGAAATATGGAGAGATATTGAATCTCATTCAGAAATATGGAGCTGGAATTATGTACAATGAAACCTATGTGGTGAACTACTTCACAATCCGGACAGAGTGGATTGCTTTTGATGATACTTTATGTGGTTACTTTATGTGGCAGGTTTCTTATGACAAGCTGCAGGTAAGCAAAACTGAAGTATTGTAACCTGTTTGATTCTTTCTTTTGCATAATACAATTATTTTTATGGCACCTCAAGCTTTTGGTTATTTTTTATTTTCTATCTATTGTTTTTGAGCAGCTGATGAGGAAGACAATATAAATGGACATACTAAGTTGCAGTTGTTAGTGATAAGTTTGACTACAACTGCATCTGTTATTCTTCTTCTAGCCATTGTGTTATACTGCTACTGGATAAGAAAGCTCAAATTAAAAGGTAACTCTTGTTCGAAGCTAGACATGTACTGCATTACCGCCAGCATTAATGTCCCATATATTTTAGTAACAAGGAGTGGAAGATGTTGCCAATTCAATTAAAAACCATCTTTTGTTTTGCTAACAGCTGGGACAATGGGCTCAGTTAATCAATTATAAAACAACATAAATAAAGCTACAGCTGTTGGAGATTTTCATCACAATGTTCCTAATCTGAAAGAATATACTTTAGCTGAGATTGAGGCAGCTACAAATAATTTTTCAATTTAAAATAAGCTTGGGGAGGGTGGATATGGCCCTGTTTACAAGGTAACATACGATTGTTATGCTAATTGTTTCTCTGTTAGTTTATCAATGTTCTGTTATAGTACTACTGAAATTTACAAGCCATTACTGTAATTTTTGCCAGGCCGCTCTACTAGATGGACAAATAATAGCACTTAAGAATCTTGGAAAAACATCAACACAAGGATTTGAGGAATTCAAGAATGAGGTTACTCTAACTGTGAAGCTCCAACATGTAAATCTTGTCAGAGTTTTGGGTTTTTGCATTGACAGAGAAGAATAGATGTTGATTTATGAGTACATGCCAAATAAAAGTTTGGATTACTATCTTTACGGTCAGCAATTTTCTATTGCTTTCAATCACAGTAAATAAACAAACATAGTACAAACTTTTGCTGAGTTTTCACTATTAAATTTCATGCGCAGATCCCATTCGACACTTTAACTTGGATTGGAAAAAACGCGTGGTTATCATTGAAGGAATTATTCAAGAACTCTTATATCTGCAAGAATATTCAAGATGGACTAACATTCATCTGGATTTAAAAGTAAATAATGTTTTATGGGATAAAAATATGAAGCCAAAAATTTCAAATTTTGGCATGGCTAGAATATTTGTAAAAGATGATGTTGAAGCAAACACAGAAAGGATTGTTGGAACAATGTGAGTACTGCTCAAGCTTTAGTTTTCACAGGTGCATATATTTAGTCTCATGTTGGTAATAATTATTCCAATGCAGGGGCTATATTTCTCCTGAATATGTTAGAAGAGGCATATACTCTACTAAATCATAGGTTTACAGTTTTGGCATTTTACTTCTACAAATTATAAGTGGCAAGAGAGTGATTGCCAGTTTATATGGAGTGAATGAAAATTTAAGCCTTCTAGAGCATGTAATTAAGTGTTCCTTAAAGAGTTATTGAGTAATTCAGATCAAACTTTGGCAAGCATTTGAATTATAGGATATTTAACTGTCAATAATTTTTGAGGCTTATCAACTGTGGAAAAGTGGCAAAGGCATAGAAGTTATGGATCCATCATTGGATGATACACAATCTTCGTGTAAGTTAATGAGATGCTTGCAAATAACTTTGTTATGTGTCCACGAAAACCCAAATGATAGACCGTCTATGTTGGAAGTTTCCTTGTTGTTCAAAAATGAAACCACTAGTACACTAAATCCCAAAGCGCCTGCTTTCTCGAAACAAAATGATGATGAAAACGATCAAAATAATTTTATTATACCATTAGCAATTTGCTTAGTTAATTAGGTTACACTTTCAGAAGTGGTAGCTAGATGACCGCCAGCTTAATTTTCAGACCAATTAATTTGGGCTCCTTAGGAAGTTGTATTGCCAGTATAATATTGATTTGAGCTTGTGTTTGCAGAAACCCAAGAGAAGTCTAGGCCTTGAAAGGCATAATCCTAGCAAATTTTATTGAGTCAATGAAAGATTTTCTATAAAAGAGTTGCTACCATTGAAGAAAAGGTTATATATATGTAGAACATGAGATATTCGAATAAAGCAAAACAAGCAACCCTAAGTTTCTAATCAGTAGCAAGTCCACAAGTAAAAATATAAAGAAAAAGAGCAGAAGAGAAAATTGTACACAAGGAATTATAGTGGTTTGGTAATCAATTCGATTACCTACATCCACTCTTCAGGGCAGTAAAGAAAATTTCACTATGAGAAAAAGGAAACCTTATAGAGATTGGAGCTCTCTTCTTTACACAAAGAATCTCGAGAAAAAAACCCCTTGTAATACACCCGAAAAACCTAGATGTTTCTCACCTCTCATACATATCAAAAACCAGAAGTTAATGGGCATTTTTATACACAAAGAGAAAGGAATCAGAAAAACAAACTAAACCTACCAACACCGTTTGATCCCATCAACGATCTTCAAGGTTCCAACTCAACCATTTGTAACAACCTTTCTCTCTCTGTAACCAAGAGAAAAAGATCGAGAATGGAGCACACCTACAATTGACCAAACCAATTTAGGTTAGGTTACATAAAATCCCAATCAAGAAATTCCTCAAACGCCCATTTGCTTTTAACAATATAACTTTGACTACCCAAGTTATGATTCTGACTTTCATGTAGGCATAAATCAATGCCACATCACAACAAATCTCCACCTTGGCATTTGATTTTTGCCATTCCTCACTGCCCTGGAAATCTGTCTCTAACTTTCTTCAATATGCAATAGGCTCTTACAGAGTCTTAGCTTGTCCAAAGAAACAACCTTGGTGAACATATTTGCTGGGTTTTCTTTGCCAAGAATCTTCTCCACGTTGATGACTTTGTCTTCAATCAAATTCCTGATAAAATGGAGTCTGACATCGATGTGTTTTGACCTCTCATGAAAGACTTGATTTTTGCACAAGAAAATTGCACTTTGGTTGTCACTCTTGATTGGAACTTGCTGCTGATTTAGTCCCATCTCATCAAGCATTCCCTTGAGCTAGATTGATTCTTTTGTTGCCTTTGTAATTGCAACATATTCTGCCTCCGTAGTTGACAGAGTAACTATAGCCTACAAGTTAGCCTTCCAGCAAACCAAATTATCCCATATAGAAAAATAGAAACCAGTCATGGATTTTCTATTGTCTACTTTTCTAGCATAATCAGCATTGACACACCCTATAATGAGATTCACTTGATTTTGCCCTCTATTGTAAATAATACTAGGGGACAGTGTACCCCTGACATATATGAGAATCCATTTAACAGCTTCCCAATGACTCTTTCCAGGGTTACTCATAAATCTACTTACAGAACTTACTGCAAAGGCCAAATCTAGTCTTGTACAAGCCATCAGATACATTAAGCTCCCTATTGCATTTGTGTAACACCCCACTTGAGGTATGTTGTTATTGTTTCCTCTTCCGCTCTTATTTGAATTGGTTTTGGTAGTATTGTTTGATTGATTGTTATGTTGAATGTTTGCCCTGAAATTGGTTGAAAATAGAAGAATTTTAGTGTACCAAGCTTCGCCGGGGCGAAGAAGAATCTTCGCCGCGGCGAAGATGTGTTGAAACCACGGGGAAACTCTCTGGACAGTTTCGCCGCGGCGACAGAAGTTTCTTCGCCGCGACGACGGGCCGATTAAATTGTTGGTTAAGTTTTAGATATTTTCTTCCCTAAGGGCAATTTGACCATTCTACCCCTAATTAGCAGGAAAAGTGGGGAGTTAATTGTAAGGATTTTTCATGGAGAATGTGTTGATATGGGGGTGAGTTTGTAATGAATCAAAGGATATGGATGGAATTCCCAAAGAAGAATAAGGGCAAAATGGGAATAAGTGTGTATATATTTCATTAAAAGGAATTAGAATCAGAAAAACCCCTCATTTCTTCTTCTCAAGCGCAACTTTCCCTCTTTACTCCTCTCAATTTCTCTTCTCTTTTGATCAAGGAATTCCAAGGGGTTTTTGAAGTGATTTGGAGTAGAAAAGCAACCTAAGGCTTCCTAAGGTAAGGATTTCTATTTAAGTTGAGTGATTTGGGAGTTTTAACCCATATTGAAGTTTGAGGGTTTTCATTCTTTTTGTTAAGATTAGAGGAAAAGTCAAGCTAAACAAGTGAAAGGAAGAGTTGGTGAAGTCTCTCCATAACAAGGTAAGTAAAACCCAACCCAAGTTGAGATTTATGAAATTTCTTAATTAGGGTTTTGATAGACATGATATATGTATGTGATGTGCATGTAATATGCCATGTATGGAGGTTTTAATAGAGATTTCTATGCTTTAAGAATGCTTACATATTGCAAATATGAGAAATGGGTTGTTGGGTTGGCAAGGTAGTTGAGATGGAATTGAAGGGTTGTTATGGAACCTTTTTTGGAAGTGTTTTGTTTGACAGGTTTTTGTGGCTTTGTGAAGGGGTTTTTCCCCATTTTGGATGGTTAGGAAAAGTTTTAGAATCATGGCTATGATAGAGTTTTATAGTGCACATGAGTTGTTTGATGAAATGCCTAATAGGGGTTTGAATGTGAGTAATGAACCTTAATTCTTGCAACATTACATGTTGGCATCTCATAAGTGCATTGGTGAAGTTGAACCATCCATAGGCACTAGTTGTGCATAGAAAAGTGACCTAAGAAAGTGTAAGAAAGTTGTATATGCAATTACTCTATGAGTAGAGAGCTTAGTGGGTACAACTACTCTAAGGGTAGAGAGCATTGAAAAATACTACAGTAGAATGAATTAGAAGAGTAGTATCGTTGGGATGATGCTTTGTGATCATCACCCGACTGTTATGGGAATCGGATTGATGCTTTGTGACCATCATCCGAATAGCCCTTAGAGATGGGTCGATGCTTTGTGATCGTCACCCAATAAGTAATAGAAATGGGGTAGATGCTTTGTGATCACTACCCAATTAGTTATTAGATAAGTGGTTTGATGCTTTGTGACCATCATCCAACAGTTAGTAGAAGCGGGTTGATGCTTTGTGATCATCCCCCGACAGTGACTAGAGACGGGTTAATGCTTGGTGATCGTTACCCAAAAGTCATGAGGAACGGGTAGGTGCTAAGTGGTCTCCACCCGATAGTTAGGAAAACCGAGTAGGAGCTTTGTGATCCCCACTTGGTAGTCACTAAGAATGGGTTGGTACTATGTGAATTCCACCCGATAGACATGGAGAGTGAGATGGTGCTGTGTGAACGCCATCCGGCCGAACCTCCGGTAAGATGAGGCCATGGTATTTAGTAGAAATAGAAGCAGAAACAGAATTAGAAAAGGAAAGAATTAAGAGTCACACACGGGGACAGACAGTTAGAGAGTTTTACTTACTGAGCATTAATTGTGCTCACCCCGTTATTTTCCTTTGTGGATGCAGGTTCTAGGTATTGATGCGGTCGGAGGGGCGTCGGCAAGCGAGGAGCAATAGCTACACTGTTCCCCTGATTTGTCTTTTAAAGTGCCTTTTTGTAAACTGTAATCTTTGTGTATAAAAGACATATGAATTGTAATGGAAAAGAAAACTTTGGGCCCAATTTTCTATATTTATTATGCATGCATTGTGCTAGTTTTCAGTAGATGTTACAATTTGCATAAGGAATGCAAGCCATTTCCCTCATTTCTTCTTCTGTTTCTAGACACTGGATTGCACTTAGTTTAAAATGCTGACCTAAAGATGTTTTAACAAGTTTACAGTCATACATGTTAAACTTCTTTATGATTTTTTTAGCATATTCTTTCTGAGATAACACAGGTCTTCCAGTTCTCCTATCCCTTTCAATATTCATACCCAGGAAGTTTCTAGCTTGCCCCAAATCTTTCATTTCAAACTGCCTACTCATCTCTCCTTTAAATCTAACAATTTCATAAGGATCTTGACAGGCTAGAAGCATATCATCCACATACAATGCCAGATAGATATAACATTCACCATACAAACATTTGAAATAGAAACAACCATCAAAGCTACTTCTAACAAAGCCATCACTCACTATAAAACCGTCAAACTTTCTATACCACTGCCTAGGTGATTGTTTTAACCCATACAAGGATTTTTTCAGAAGACAAACTTGGTTTTTAGACCTCCTTTCAAACATCTCAGGCTGCTCCATCAAAATTTTCTCTTTTAAATCACCATTTAAGAACGTTGTTTTGACATCTAATTGCTCTAGTTCCAAACCAAAGTGAGCTACCAAGGATAAAAGGATTCTAATAGTTGCATGTCTCACAACTGGTGAGAAAATCTCATTATAGTCACCCCCTTCAACCTGTGTGAAACATTTTACCAGTAACCTAGCTTTAAACCTAGGTGCTTCTACCCCTGGTATACCTTCCTTCCTTTTGAAAACCCATTTACATTAAACGACCCTACTACCTTCAGGTTTGTTAATAAGAACCCAGGTTTGATTTTTTATTAAGGAATCATATTCTTCCTGCATGGCCAGTTTCCACTGCCTAGAATCTCTATTGTTCATGGTTTCCTTAATTGTTCTAGGTTCCTCATCAATCTCTTCAGCAACTTGAAGGGCAAAGGCAACCATATCAACATGTGAGTATCTACTAAGTAGTCTGATTTGCCTTCTTTCTCTATCTCTAGCTAATTGATAATTTTGCAAATCATTTTCATCACCATCATTATCATCTAAGCTAGGTTCATCCACCTGAGTTTGAGAGTTTTCTTGTTGATAATCTAAATGAGGATTATTAAGATTTGAAACTTCTCCACCTAGGTGCAGGTTAATCACCTTTGTCCTACCCATACAATCACTCTCTTTCTGACTCAAACCACCTAGTTCATCCTCATTAAATTTAACATCTCTACTGACAATGCACTTTTTTCCTACAATATCCCAACATTTGTACTCCTTTATTCCATTAGGATAACCTAGAAAAATGCACTAATAGCCCTTGGTTGTAACTTATCAGATTTTTCATGCACAAACACAGTAGAACCAAACACTCTTAGGTTACTATAATTGGCAGGATGTCCAGACCATTTCTCTATGGGTGTTTTGAAATCAATGGCTGAGGAAGGTATTTTATTTATTAGATAAACAACAGTGTGGGCAACCTTTGCCTAGAATCTGGTGGGTAGTTTAGCACAGGATAATAGGCTTTTGACTTTCTCTAAAATGGTCATATTCATTCTTTTTGCTAGGCCATTTTGTTGGGGTGTGTGCCTTACTGTTCTATGCCTCATAATTCCACTTTCCTTGCACAAACTATCAAACTCTTCATTGATAAATTCTAACCCATTATCTGTTCTAAGTTTCCTAATTTTCTTACTAATTTGATTTTCTATCATAACCTTCCATTCTTTGAATTTCCTAAAGGCCTCTCCTTTATTCTTCAAGAAATAGATCTAGACTTTCCTAGAAAAGTCATCAATTATACTAATGAAGATCTACAGCCTCTCAAAGAATGATACTTTGTAGGCCCCCACACATCAGAGTGAATATAATCCATAATAGATTTAGAACAATGTTTTCCAACATTAAATCTAATTCTACTCATTTTTCCATAAATGCAATGATCACAAAAGGACAATTTCTCTATTTTATCCAGTCCTAAGACATTTTGCTTGCTCAGCTCTATCAAGCATCTCTCACTAATGTGTCCCAATCTTTGTGCCATATAGAAGTCTTATTTAGCTTCCGTGAAGAAACTGCTGCTGTTCCAATAGCAGTTGACCCACTTAGAACATATAAACCATTCTTTTTCTCTTCTTTCATTACTACTAGAGATCCTTTAGTGACCTTAAAGACTCCACCTTGAGCCTTATAGCTAAACCCATTTGAGTCTAAGCTGCCTAAGGAGATTAAGTTCCTTTTCAACTCAAGTATAAACCTAACTTCTGTAAGAACTCTGGAATTGCCATCATGAAGGTTTAACTTGACATCTCTAATGCCTAAGACATTACATACTGCATTATTTCCCATTAGAACCTTGCCTGATTCTAACTTCTTAAAATTCATCAAAAAACTCCTATTTGGAGTCATGTGAAAGGTAAATCCAGAATCTAAAATCCACTTAGAGTTAGATTCTCTATCAGAAGCTATCAGGACATCAGAGCTTTCATATCTATAAGAGGCTATATCTACACTGCCATTAGCCTTTTTTTTCTCCTAACCTTTTCTTTCTATCTGGATAATCTTTCTTGAAATGCCCTTCCTTATGACAGTGGAAGCACTTCCTCACAAACTTGGATTTGGACTTAGATCTACCCTTAGAGTGACCTTTCTTAAACACATTCTTCATAGATCTACCTCTGATATGAAGCACTTCTCCATCTAGCTTACCCTCCTTTTTGAATTCACCATCTTTAGTAGTAATAGCTACTACTACTTCATCTAGATTGAGAGTTTGTCTACCATACTTAAGGGTGTCAATGAAATTTGAATACATTTTGGGTAGTGAATTAATGAGTATCACAGCTTGATCCTCATCTTCAACTTTAACACTAAGACCTTCTAAATCTTGTACTAACTTCATGAAGTCATTCATATTTTCTCCTAATGATTTGTTTTCATCCATTTTGAAACAAAAAAAATTCTGTTTTAAAACTAGTCTATTAGGAAAAGACTTTGACAAGTATAGAGCGTCTAGTTTCTCCCAAACCCCTACTGGTGTGGTCATTTTCCTAACCTCTCTTAGGACTTTATCCCCCAGACCTAGAATTAGAGCACTATGAGCTTTATCTAACAAATCTTTATTCTCCTTCTCGAATAGAGACTCTAGTAAGCTATCCTCACCTTCCAAAGTAGCAGACAACCCATCCTTAACTAAGACAACCTTCATCTTCATCTTCCATAACCCGTAATCATTATTCACTATTAATTTTTCTACCTCAAACTTAGATATATCTAGGTTCCAAAACCTCATAGTTACTAAGAGTGTGAAAGCCCCAAAAACAACTCAAGACTTAGAGAAACCCTAAGTCAAGAAATTGCAACTGTAACTTTAGATCTAACCCTAGACAACCACAAATTCGAAAAAATAATCTCACAACCTAGACTGAACCTAGCTCTGATACCACTTGTAGAACATGAGATATCCAAATAAAGCAAAACAAGCAACCCTAAGTTTCTAATCAGTAACAAATACACAAGTAAAAATATAAAGAAAAAGAGAAGAAGACAAAACTATACACAAGGAATTATAGTGGTTCGGTAATCAATTCGATTACCTACATCCACTATTCAAGGCAGTAAAGAAAATTTCACTATAAGAAAAAGGAAACCTTACAGAGATTGTAACTCTTTTTACACAAAGAATCTTGAGAAAAAAACCCCCTATAATACACCCGAAAAACCCAGATGTTCCTCACCTCTCATACATATCAAAAACTAGAAGTTAATGGGCATTTTTATACACAAAGAGAAAGGAATAAAAAAAAAAAAAAAAAAACAAACTAAACATACCAACATCATTTGATCCCATCAACGATCTTTAAGGTTCTAGCTCAACCATTTGTAACAACCTTTCTCTCTCTATAACCAAGAGAGAAAGACTGAGAATGGAGCACACCCACAATCGACCAAACCAATTTAGGTTGGGTTACATAAAATCCCAATCAAGAAATTCCTCAAACGCCCCTTTGCTTTTAACAATATAACTTTGACAACTCAAGTTATAATTCTGACTTCCACGTAGGCATAAATCAATGCCACATCACAACAATATATATTTTTTAAACTTACACTAATTCATCTAGCTCCTACTTCTGTAAGTGTTACATTGTTAATAGAATTGCTTCTTGTAAAATTCTCCGACTGTGTTGTAGCATCATTTTGTTGGTTTCCATCATTCGGTTTCCAAAAAACTGCAGGCTTGTTTGGAATTATCATATCTGTTGTTTTATTTTTTTAGCATTGAGAAAACATCCAACATAGATGGTCTATCATCTGGATTTTTTTGGACACAAAGCAAAGCTATTTGCAAGCACCTCTTTAATTTACATGACAAATCTGTATCATCAAGTGATGGATCCATAAACTCCATGCTTTTTCCATCCTTCCATAGCTCATATGCCTGAAATTAAATTATATATCTAATCTCAGTTACCTTGTAATTCAAATTAGACTCTAAATTTTGATACAAAATACTCTAGTAAAGGTCAATGGAGAAACTTACACACTCTAAAAGGTTTAATTTTCCATTTTCAGTGGCATAAAAAATGGAAACTTTTTTACCACTCATGATTTCTAGAAGTAGAACACCAAAACTATAAACATCTGATTTGGTAGAGTATATGCCCATTTCAAGGTACTCAAGAGGAACATAGCTACTGCATTGGATGATCACAAACAATTAATAACAATCTATTTACCTTTAATGCAAGGCTAATAAGAACCTATGTTTGTGGCAACATAAAGAGGAAATCAACTTACAATGTTCCGACAATTTTTCTTGTGTTTGCTTCAATATTACTTTTTGCGAAAGCTCTAGCCATACCAAAATCTGATATTTTAGGCTTCATGTTTTCGTCTAATAAAACATTACTAGCTTTAAGGTCTCGGTGAATAATAGTGAATCTTGAATATTCTTGGAGATATAAGAGTCCTTGAGTAACCCCTTCAATGATGTGCACCCGTTTTTTCCAATTCAAAGTAAGTTGGCTACATCGGTTTGCATCAAATTTAATTATGAAGAATCAACAATTGCAACCATTATTTGGGTTGAAATAAAAAAGGAAGAAATTTAAAATGAATGCAAAATTTACCAATAGAAACCCGTACCAAAAAGATAATAATCCAAGCTTCTATTTTTCAAATATTCATAGATCAACATATGCTCTTCTTTGTCAGTGCAATAACCCAAAATTCCAACAAGATTTACATGTTGGAGTTTTGCCATAAGTATAACTTCATTCTTGAATTCCTCAAATCCTTGTGTTGATGTTTTTGAAAGTTTCTTCACTGCTATTTCTTGCCCATCAGGTAGTACACCGTAGCCAAGTACACTCATATAGTTAGTATCTTTTACTTATTTATTTATTTATTTTTCTTTTGGGTATCCCTCAATGAAACGAGATAAATTTATTAAATAAAGCAAGAATTGACACCTAATCAGAAAATATTTTTAGCCTTACCCTTTGTAATGACTATTGATTATTTAATATAGCCTAACATAAAAATACCATATATAACCTGCCAAAATATATCTAATGGAAGAATGAAGAGTCCAAAGTGTCAGAACAATATTGTTTCCAAATTTATGAATAGATTGTTTATTATATATCAGTCACCTTGTAAACAGGTCCATAGCCACCTTGTCCAAGCTTATTTTCAGTTGAAAAGCAATTGGTAGCTGCCTCAATCTCAGTCCAAGTATACTCTTTTAGATTAGGAACACAGCTACTAAAATCGTCATAAGCTTTCGCTCTGTTTTCTTTATCCTTGGATCGTTTAGCCATGTCCGCAATCCTTCCTATAACTATCAGCCAAGATAAATTAAAATAAACCGTATCAAAATTTGGTACTTAATCCTCACTGATTTATCGCATATAAATGAATACTTATATGAACTGTGTGGATCAAAGTGTCAGTCTATAAAGTTAAGGGCTTATTGTAAAAGTGCCAAAGTGATGTCGTTTCAATAAAGTTAACAACTTTGCTGCTGCTGTATATAAAGCTGTCTGTAATAAACTTTTGCTTTAATGAATCAGTTTGCAGTTCACGCTATTTCCTCTGTTTCTCTTTGTTAAACTGTAGTTTAGAAATTTTCTTCAAATTCCTTCAAGATTCACAACCTGAAAGTTAAAACTTACAATGTAATTTGATCATCGACAATATTCCAAGCAGAAGAATAACAACCGCTATTGTCGTCAAAACGATAACTAGCCGACGCCTCTTGTTCTTTCCAGGCTTATGACTCTCTACAAAATCAAATATTTATCAGATAATTTATGCGATAGGGTTATGTGGAGAAATGATTAAGAAGATTACAACAAGTGAAGCTAGCATTTGCTGATTACCTGTAGCAGCTTCAGAAAGCTCCCAATTCAAATCATAGGAGACTAGCCACACATAGTAACCAAGTAAACCTTTCTCCTTAATTCCTCCTTGTACAAATTAAGCCGGCCCCCATGTGTAACAGAAATTGTGATTACTTTTAAAGAGTAAATTATATACTTCCGTGATTCTTTATGAGCTTAATCCAGGGCAAGGAGATGAATCAATCGATTGATTTTAGAAGAAGTGCAAAATTTGAGACAAAGCCTTACCTTGAGATTAACTTTTAATTTGTCTAAATTTGGACTATGGCGCGGCTTAGAAAGATATATAGCCTGTAACCCGATCTTGGTCGATTCTATTTCACTGGCCGGCACATACAGTCAATTGTAATTTTGAGAAAGCAGGCTTCTGCAGAATGATTATATTGTAGTTTCATTTTGGGGCATTGATAGAGAATGATTATACACATTTAGTATTATTTATCCAACTTTTTGCATTCAAACATCAACAGAGTGAACAACCATGGCAGCTAGAATTATTGAGTGCCATGCCAGAGTTCCATGACTCCTGGTAGAAGTAGTTTCTCACTGTTGACCCATAAGTCAATAGGGTCACAATTGTAATAGGCTATAGACAAGACGGTGTCGTTTTGTATAAGACTCTATGTATATAAACAGTCTATAAGTACTTTGCTTCTTAATCAAACACCGTAAATCAGTTTAGCATTTTCTGGTTTTTCTCGTTTCTTTCCTTAACTTTGACTTGGTATCAGAGCAGGGACTAATGTCAATGGCGACGGATTCTGGTTCTACTCCACCGCTTAACAGCGTAAAACCAATGGTAGGGAGATTTTTGCATAAAACCTCGAGGAGTCTATGTCCTGAATAAATCATTGTTTATTATATTAACCTTTCTCCCCTCGACTTGCCTAGGGCACCGCCACTGCCAGTATGAGCATTATCTCTTGTGTTTTGAGGAGGCTCATAGTCAGACAATTCCCTGGCACCGTCCCCAACCTTGACCCTGTCCTTGGCAGCACCGGAGCCAGATTAATTTATAAGCTCCTCTGACCTTTCTAGTCCTCAAATTGTTTATCGCCTTCCCCGGTTTACTTGGTAAACAATAAAGATAGCAAAAATTTCGGTTTGGCAGCCTACAGTGTTGAAGAAAAGTAATGGCCCCTATTACTGACCCTTGGATTGCCTTCCTCAAAATCCTCCAGTAATATGGTTGGGCCTGGAGGATTTTGAGTGTGATTTATATATTCAATACTGACTGCGTGCGTCACTGGCTTTGAACTAAACTAGTAATAAAATCTTGTATCTAATTTGAACTAAACTAGTAATATAGTTAGAAGGATCCATGGGGTGGGGGGGCGGCCTGCAGGGGCCTCCTGGTTCCGTATTGTTTATCTTCACATGCATTAGATTAACTAGGGATTCCATTTTTTAGAAGTTAAAGGCATCAGTGGGAGGTTCAATATTGAACCATTGCTGTATTGCTTAAGGCCGCTACTGTGGCCTCAGAAGTCCACGATCGTGGCATGCTTAAATCATTTTTTTAGTTATTTATTAATTAAGAAATTATTAGTCATTTAGCCATTTATCCTCTTTGTGTTAAATCTAACCATAAACTGGACAAACGGTGCGGGGTTAGGAGCAAGTTAAAAGAAACAGTTAGACGTTCATTGAAATAGAGTTAGTTATTCAGTTCTGTCTGCATTATCTGATTGTACGTACAGAAGGCACCTTTAGATGCCTTCTTTTGCACATTTTTGGTTTATGATCTGCTTCTACACGTTTGCCCAAGTAAAGTGCTGTGTGCTTCACTGATTTTTGCTAAATGTTATTGAGAATTTAGAGAAACAATGATGTTCAGTTATATCATTTACCGTACTTAGTTCAAGATTAATATGAACAGGGTAATACAAAACTACACCCAATAAATTTAACCCACTCTACAGCCGAGGAATTAATACTTTCTAGTTTGCCAGAATTCCAGGACCCAAATTATCAATTTCGAAAGTGACATTATACAAATCATCTGCCTCCAAGATCTGAGATTGTTACATCATTGATTGATAAAGTACTTCCTGGATAACCTTGCAACTGACCTGTAGATTTATTTTGTTCATTTTGATTTGAGAAGGCAGGCTTCTTTGGAATCATTATATTTTTGTTTTCATTTTTGAGCATAGTAGAAACTTCCAACATAGATGGTCGATCAATTGAATTTTCCTGGATGCATAAAAGAGCTATTTGCAAGCATGTCATCAATTTGCAGGATGAATATGTATCGTCTAGTGATTCATCCATTAACTCCATGCCTTTACCATCTTTCCATAGCTGATATGCCTGAAATTATCAAATAATTTGGAATTGTCAAGCTCATTCCAGTGCTAATATTTTCACTCACATATACTTTGAACGAATTATATAAAAAAATTAAACTTACATGGTCAAGAAGACTCAGACTTTCATTCAGACCATATAAAAATGAAATCTTTTTGCCACTGATGATTTGCAGAAGTAGAACTTCGTAAGCATAAACATCAGATTTAGTTGAGTATTTGCCGTTTTGGATGTATTCAGGAGGAACATAACTACTGCATCAAATTGTTTCAAAGAGTCACTAACAAACAAAAATGTATATGTTAAATTAGAAAAATCCTAACAATTATAAAGAATTAAGATAATATACTCATCGTGTTCCAACAATGCGACTTGTGTTTGCTTCAAAATCATTTTTATCAAATATTCTAGCCATTCCAAAATCTGATATCTTAGGTTTCATTTCTCTATCTAATAATATATTGCCAGCTTTTAAATCTCGATGAATGATAGTCAACCTTGAATATTCCTGGAGATATAAAAGCCCTTGAGTAATTCTTTCAATGATATGCACACGCCTTTCCCAATCCAAAATAAAGCGTTTAACGGGGTCTGCATCAAATTCAGTCATAAACTAACCGTCAATCATACAACAACTACAGTCTATTATACAAAAGGATAAACAATATGACAAGTCGATGTATAAAAATTGAACATGAAATTCTGACCGAAAAGGTAAGAGTCCAAGCTTTTATTTTCCATATACTCGTAGATGAGTATTTGTTCTTCCTTGTCAATACAAAAACCCAAAACTCGGACAAGATTTACATGCTAAAGCTTGGCAGTAAGCATAACCTCATTCTTGAATTCCTCAAATCCTTGCGTGGATGTTTTTGAAAGTTTTTTAGCTGCTATTACTCGTCCATCTGGTAGCATTCCCTTGAAAAATAAAAATAAGACTTTGTATTATTGACTTTGTATCACTTCTCAAAATAAACGATATATATATAGCATAATAAAAGGTACCTTGTAAAGAGGGTGTAGTGATGTGGCATTTTTAAATGACACGTAGAAGTCAAAACTGGAGTTGGCTGGTCAAAGTAATTTGTTAAGACAAGAGGGGCAGTTCTGTCTTTTCCCTTTGTTCCAGAAAAATCGAATTAGGTTTTGTGTGCGCAGCTCTCTTTTCTTTTCTCTTGGTTAACAGAGAGAAACGTTAGAGGTCTTTGTCTTTGGAAATCCAATACCCGTCCATGGAATCAACGGTGATGGTAGGTGTGAGCTGTCCTTTTCTGTTATAGCCCTTCTGTTTTGTATAAATCTATACTGATTTTCTGCTTTGTGTGCAATGTATGAGTGGTGAGAGCATCTGGGTATACGGGTGTGTAATCAGAGGGTTTGTATCGGGTTGATGCCTTGGTGTAAAAAGGGTGAGCCGATTCTTCTGTAAGGTTTCTCAAACTCATAGTAAAGTACTTTTCAGGTTGCCTTTGAAGAGTGGATGTAGGTAATCTTTCAGATTACCGAACCACTATAACTTGGTGTCTCTCTTGTCTATTTTCTTTTACTGCTTTTATCTTCACTTTTATGCTTGTTATGATTTGAATTCCTAATCTGGACTATTGCATGATTCACTATATTGGGTCTGATTTACAACATATGATATCAGAGCTTTGTTGTCGAATACCTAGGTTCATTAATTCTAGGTTGTGAGATCCAATTTTTTAATCTGTAGTAATCTAGGGTTTTCTACAGTTCTGTCTACTACTTAGGGTTTTCGGTTGATCTCTAAAATTTGGGGCTTTTAGTTTCTAAGTCACTGGGAAGGTTAGAAACTTAGAAATGTCTAAGTATGAAGCGGAGAAGTTTATGGAGATAACGATTATGGGTTGTGGAAGATGAAAATGAGAGCTGTCTTAGTCAAGGATGGGTTATCTGCTACCTTAGAGGGTGAGGAGAGTTTACCAGAGAGCTTGACTGAAAAAGAAAAGAAAAGAAAGAACTTCTAGATAAGGCTTACAGTTCTTTAATTCTAGGGTATGGCTAGATAAAGTTCTAAGAGAGGTTAAGAAAATGAATACACCAGCACAGATTTGGGAAAAATTAGACTCCCTATACCTATCTAAGTCTTCACCAAATAGGTTAGTTCTAAAACAAAAATTTTTTAGCTTTAAAATGGATGAAAACAAGGTCTTAGGTGACAACATAAATGATTTTAGAAAAGCGGTTCAAGACTTAGAAGGCCTCAGTGTTACCATTGAAGATGAGGATCAAGCTGTAATTCTTCTGAATTCTCTTCCCAAAAGTTTTTCAAATTTTGTTGATACTCTGAAGTATGGTAGACAAACTCTAAAGCTAGATGAGGTTGTGGTAGCTATTACTACTAAGGATACTGAGTTTAGGAAGGAGGGTAAGTTAGATGGGGAAGGTCTGAATGTCAGGGGTAGGTCTGAGAAAAAGGGGTTTAAGAAAGGTCATTTTAGAAACAGATCCAAGTCAAAATCCAAGTTTGTCAGGAAGTGTTTCCACTGTCATAAAGAGGGACACTTCAAAAGGGATTGTCCAGATAGGAAGAAGAGATCAGGGGAGAAAGAGGCTAGTGGCAGTGTTGATCTAGCCTCAGATGGTTATGAAAGCTCTGATGTCCTTGTAGCTTCTGATAGGGAATCTGAATCTGAGTGGATTTTGGACTTTGGTTGCACTTTTCACATGACTCCAAATAGGAGCTCTCTTATGAACTTTCGAAAGTTAGAATCTGGCAAGGTTCTAATGGGAAATAATGCAGTATGTAGTGTATTAGGCATTGGGGATGTGAGATTAAGTCTTCATGATGGTAGTTCTAGAATTCTTTCAGAAGTTAGGTACATACCTGAGTTAAAAAGGAACCTGATTTCCTTAGGTAGTCTGGACTCTAATGGTTTTAGTTACAAAGCTCAAGGTGGAGTCATGAAAGTTACAAAAGGGTCCTTGGTGGTTATGAAAGGAGAGAAAATGAATGGTCTATATGTTTTGAATGGATCCACTGTTACTGGAACAGCAGCAGTAACATCTCAGAAACCTAATCAAACCTCTATTTGGCATAAAAGGTTAGGACACATTAGTGAGAGAGGCTTAATTGAGTTAAGTAAGCAGAATGCTTTAGGGGGGGATAGGATTGAGAAACTTGAATTCTGTGATCATTGTGTTTATGGGAAGATGAGTAGAATCAGGTTCAGTGTGGGAAACCACTGTTCTAAGGGTACCTTAGAATATATTCACTCTCATGTGTGGGGGCCAACCAAACATCCATCTTTGGGAGGATATAGATACTTCATTAGCATTATAGATGATTTTTCTAGGAGAGTCTGGATCTATTTTCTAAAAACCAAAGATGAAGCCTTTAGGAAATTTAAGGATTGGAAGATCATGATTGAGAACCAATCTGGGAAGAAAATCAGGAAACTAAGAACAGATAATGGGCTGGAGTTCATTAATGCAGAGTTTGATAATCTGTGTAGGGAGAGTGGAATTCTAAGACATAGAACAGTTAGATACACACCTCAGCAAAATGATTTAGGAGAAAGGATAAATAGGACCATTCTTGAGAAAGTTAGGAGCATGCTATCTGATTCTAGATTACCTACTAGGTTAGGCGAAGGCTGCTCACAGCTCATCTGATTAATAGGAGTCCATCCTCAGCCCTTAGCTTTAGAACACCTATGGAAAAATGGTCAGGGTATCTTGCTGATTATAGAAACCTTAGGGTGTTTGGATGTACTGTTTTTGTGCATGATAAAACTGATAAGCTAAAACCAAGGGCAATCAGATGTGTTTTCTTAGGATATCCTGATGGTATAAAAGGCTATAGGTGTTGGGATGTTGTAGGACAAAGGTGTATAATCAGTAGAGATGTTAGGTTCAAGGAGGATGAAGTGATTGGCCTAAATCAGACTGGTTTGAGTGAAAGTGAAAACACAGTAAGGGCAGAATCCATAAACCTAGAGTTAGGTGAAGAAAACCCAAACCTGGACAGTACTGAACCAGACCACAATACTGATGATCAGCCTGTTGAAGATGAACCTACCATAGAGGACAGTGATGAAAATGATAGAGTTGAAACTGATTTGCAAAACTACCAACTAGCTAGGGATAGAGAGAGAAGAGAAATCAGGTTGCCTAGGAGGTACTCACATGCTGATATAGTTGCTTTTGCCCTTCAAATTGCTGAAGACACTGATGAGGAACTTAGAACTATTAAGGAAGCCATGAGTTGTAGGGAATCTAGGCAGTGGAAGCTAGCTATGCAAGAAGAATTTGATTCCTTAATTAAAAACCAAACCTGGATTTTAATTAACAAACCTAAGGGCAGCAGGGTGGTAAAATGTAAATGGGTTTTTAAAAGGAAGGAAGGTATACCAGGGGTAGAAGCTCCTAGGTTGAAAGCGAGGTTAGTGGCCAAAGGGTTTACACAGGTTGAAGGGGTGGATTACAATGAGATCTTCTCACCTGTGGTGAGACATACAACCATTAGGATACTGTTGTCTTTAGTAGCTCAGTTTGGTTTAGAATTAGAACAGCTGGACATCAAAACAGCCTTCTTGAATGGTGATTTAGAGGAGAAAATTCTGATGGAACAACCTGAATGCTTTGAAAGGGGAACTAAAAATCAGGTATGCTTGTTAAAAAAATCCTTGTATGGCTTGAAGCAGTCTCCTAGGCAGTGGTATAGGAAATTTGATTTTTTCATGTTAAATGCTGGGTTTATCCGAAGCAGTTTTGATGGTTGTTTTTATTTCAAATGTTTATACGGAGAATGATATATATATCTGTCACTGTATGTGGATGATATGTTGCTAGCTTGTAAGGATGTCTCAGAAATTGATAAATTTAAGGGAGAAATGAGTAAACATTTTGATATGAAAGATCTAGGACAAGCTAGGAAGATTTTGGGTATGAACATTGAGAGAAATAGGAAAACTGGAAGCCTCATACTGTCACAGAAAGAATATGCTGAAAAACTGATCAAGAAGTTTAATATGATTGACTCTAAGCCTGTTAAAACACCTTTAGGTCAACATTTTAAGCTTAGTGTAACCCAGTGTCCAGAAACTGAAGAAGATAAGGAAGAAATGGCTAGTATACCATATGCCAATGCCATAGGAAGTCTGATGTATTTGATGGTGTGCACCAGACCAGACTTAGCTTTTGCTGTTAGTGCAGTTAGTAGGTTTATGAGTAATCCGGGAAAACCTCATTGGGAAGCTGTTAAATGGATCCTTAGGTATGTGAAGGGTACTCTGTCCACTGGCATAGTTTACAGTAGGGTAAAAATTCTGGAAAATCCCATCATGGGATGTGTAGATGCTGATTATGCTGGAAACATTGACAATAGGAAGTCCATGACTGGTTTCTGTTTTTCTATTTGGAATAACTTGGTTTCCTGGAAAGCTAATCTGCAAGCTATTGTAACTTTGTCCACTACCGAAGCAGAGTATGTTGCAATTACAGAAGCAGTCAAGGAGGCCATGTGGCTAAGGGGGATGCTGATTGAAATGGGACTGATCCAGCAGCATGTTCCTATTAAAAGTGATAGTCAGAGTGCTATTTTTCTGTGTAAAAATTAGGTATTTCATGAGAGGTCGAAGCACATTGATGTTAGACTTCATTTCATAAGAAACTTGATAGAAGACAAAGTTATCAAGGTGGAGAAAATCCAGTAAGGAGAATCCAAGAGACATGTTCACCAAGACAAGGTAACCTTAGACAAGTTAAGGCTCTTCAAGAGCCTTCTGCATATCGAAGAGAATTAAGAAGAATTTTCAGGGGCAACTAGAAAGGGAGAAGATCAAATGCCAAGGTGGAGATTTGTAGTGATGTGGCATTTTTAAATGACACGTAGAAGTCAAAACCGGAGTTGGCTGGTCAAAGTAATTTGTTAAGACAAGAGGGGCAGTTCTGTCTTTTCCCTTTGTTCCAGAAACCTAAATCGAATTAGGTTTTGTGTGCGCAGCTCATTTCTCTCTTTTCTCTCTTGGTTAACACAGAGAGAAACGGTTAGAGGTGCTGTGCTGGAAATCCAATACCCGTCCCATGGAATCAACGGTGATGGTAGGTGTGTGTCCTTTTCATTATAGCCCATACATTTTTGTATAAATGCTGCTTGATTTTCTGCTTTGTGTGCAATGTATGAGTGGTGAGAGCATCTGGGTATACGGGTGTGTAATCAGAGGGTTTGTATCGGGTTGATGCCTTGGTGTAAAAGGGGTGAGCCGATTCTTCTGTAAGGTTTATCAAACTCATAGTAAAGTACTTTTCTGGTTGCCTTTGAAGAGTGGATGTAGGTAATCTTTCAGATTACCGAACCACTATAAATTGGTGTCTCTCTTGTCTATTTTCTTTTACTGCTTTTATCTTCACTTTTATGCTTGTTATGATTTGAATTCCTAATCTGGACTATTGCATGATTCACTATATTGGGTCTGATTTACAACACAGGGCCATATCCACCTTGGCCAAGCTTATTTTCAAAAGAAAATCCTTTGGTTGCTGCCTCTATATCAGCCAAAGTATATTCTATCAGATTAGGAATGTTGCTATTAAAATCCCCTGCAGATGCTACTTTATTTGCTTTATCTCTGGATTCTTTAGTGGAGTCCACCAAGAGAAGAAAAAAATGGTGAAAAAAAATTAAACTGCTAACTTATTAAATTGTAAACAAAATTGGGCAGTCATTAGTCGGTT
The DNA here is from genome assembly GCA_026229545.1 of Pistacia atlantica. Lineage (NCBI taxonomy): Eukaryota > Viridiplantae > Streptophyta > Magnoliopsida > Sapindales > Anacardiaceae > Pistacia > Pistacia atlantica. The sequence goes on from CM047904.1 coordinate 26,385,182, forward strand.
TTAAACGAAAGTACTCTATAGATTCTGAGAAACTAAACTTTAAATTTGAGATTTCTCCTCCAGCAGACGTAAAATATCACAAATATTCCAAATAGAAGAGCAAAAGCAGCCGTTGTAGACAGAACCATTACTAACAAAGGCCTCTTATTTTTTTGTCCAATTTTATTATACTCCTGAACTGAAGAATTATTTATGTCTACTCCAGCTGGAAAAATAATCAATTTATGTTATCTACAAGTGAGATAAGGTTCTTAATTCAAATGGATAGGACGGAAAAAATAAATTGCAAATACTGAGTAATTTGTTAAGTTTGATCATAGCTTACCTGCAGTTTTAGAAAGCACCCAATTAACATCATAGGAGACTTGCCACAAATGGTAGCCAAGTAACTTCGTCTCCTTGGCATAAGAAACCTTAGCTCTTATAGCCTCAACATTATCAAACCCAATCCAAGTTGTTCCTTTTGTCCAGTAATTTACCACATAAGTTGAATTGTACCTAACATGAACAGCAGGACCATATTGCTCAACGTAGTTCTTGATTTCCCCATAGGTTACCCCTTCAACTGGTAATTTAATGGCAGGTCCCTTTGCTGCAGCCCCAATATCATTGTTCAAAGGGTTCTCTAGTGTCCATGCAAAGCCAAAAAAAGGCAAACTCAAAACCAATTTATTAGCTGATAATCCTCCGTTGATCCATTCTCTTATACCGAAATCCGTATTAACAAAATTACTTGGGTCATACAGAGCTGCATGAGCGCCCGTAAGGTTATTTAAAATAGGTTGAGTGTAAACCTGAGACACAATATGGACCCAATTCAAATGTTGTTGCATCGTCTCTATAGGGTAGCGTGCACCTGAGGGCAGCGATGGTGAATATTTAGCCCTTGCTGTCAAGATCAGTTGGGACTGTTTAGAGACCGTCGCCTCTAAACCAATAGCAGCTCTCCACTGTTGAAAGAGAACTCCCATATTGAACATATCTGAGCTTGTGCTTGGAGAATGCCAAGCAAAGTCTAGGCCTAGAAAACCGTAAAGTCTGGCTATTTTTATTGTGGAATCAATAAAGGATTTTCTGTGAGAAGAATTGCTTATCATTGAAGAAAAGGTTGAATAGTTTGTATCTTTACCGCCAATAGATAGCAGTGTCGTGACTGATGGGTTCTTCTGTTTCACAGTATGTGTGAAGTTGGAGAAATGTTCCTCTTCAGCTGGTTATAGAGAGAGCTGGTAGGACGTTGAATTCACATCAGCATAAGCACAAATAATGTGAGTGAAGAGAGCAGAATTTATGTCCGAAATGGGGCTTTCATATTCTGATGAGCACAAGTAATAACCAACCCCGATCCAATTCGTTTGCGCTATTGAAGGGCGCAATTGTAGAGAGAGGAAAATATAGAAAACAAGAGTCATGATAACTTTGGGCACCATTTATAAAGCTGCTTAAAGCTCAACTTGTCATCTGTTAGCTCTTCCGTGTTACATATATATCCGTATCAAGAAAGCTCTGTTCAATTGATTCCAGACATTAAACGTTATAGAAACTTCCACCTTTCAACAGTATGAAATCAAATCAAGTCAAAATAGATAATAGAAACTCGCAGCTGGAAAAACTCATTTTTATTTTGTTAAGATAAAAACACAAAATCAGAAGGAGTACAGTCCTTGGTTTACTTCTGTATAAGTTCAAAAGCATGCACAGTTTAGAGCTTTAAACAGTAAGCATAAATAATTTTTAAATAACTCATTTTTATGAATTTTTAAAACGAATAGAAGGTCAAGGTCTTTATAGTTTATACAGGTCACTATAAATTCTACAACGGAAGTTATTGTGAAATTTCTATCAGACAAAATAAAAAAGAATTAGTTGTTCTTCTTCTTTTTGACTTGTGGAAGTCATAAAGTCAAATTTAATGATAAAGATGTTGACCTTAGGGTAAAAACCTTGACCAACTTAAGGAGGACACATCTTAATTAATGTTTTTTTTTTTTTTTTTTTGACTTGATTATTGCAAATTTTTGGCCGGCTTGTTACACTATTTTAAAAAAGTTATTTTGACAAAAGTGTTTTAAGTTGAGTTAAATCAAATCGAATCAGATTTCAAATATGTTTGGCAAAATATCTAAAAATTATATCAGAGTTGAATAAAATGTTAAATAATTGTTTGGTATATTTAAAAAAAAAAAAAGTTGTTTTTAAGACAGAATAGTTATTTGGTACATTTTCATATTATTTGATCCTGAATTTTTTTTTTTCAATTTAAATAACATTAAATAGTAGTTTGGTAATTTTTTTATCGCTAAATTTAAAAAAAATTACAATATCGTAAGTTCGTAATGCATTAATACATATCTAAATTAATAATAGGAATCTACTTGTAATCAATTCTTAAAATCCTTACACAAATATTCCATCATGGATAGATGTTGAACCCATATATCACTTGTTATGTTATCTCTCAAAGTTGTCATGTTGTCTATATTGCATTGATACGATCCCTCCCCATCCTCTTCATTTTCTTCCTCGTTTTCCATATCACAATCTTAATTATGATGAAATTTTAATTATGTTGAATTTCGACCGAATTTGTTCTTCCCCAGTTACATGTTAAAATCACCTAATTTATCGACTACTATTTCTCCACATAAAACACACTGCCTTTCTAGCAATGAAACGCACCTGCAAAGTGTGAGTGACCCCACTATTGATAAAATTGTCCCTCTTGTAATGTTACCGGGTTTGGCTCGGCCCTTGGATTTGGAATCTAGGGGCTAAGATCTTCCAAGAAAAAAAAAAAACAAAAGTTGATGTAGCCCTATTAGCGGAGCATTTTTATTTCCTAAATTTGTCAATAACACATTCACATCATTCCGTGCATTGCTTTAAAGCACTAATTGCCTTTTAAAGATGAAAAAGTTCTTACACTTTGAAATCCCAATCCCACATTTTCTTTGGTTCAGCATACAGAAATGAAGCCCATAGCTACATTGTGAAAAAAAGTCTTGGAAAGCCAACTCTCCAAGCCAAGAAAAAACCACTCCAAGTATGTCCCATGCTTGAACCTTTGCAAAAATATGTACAGGAGCAATTCAAGCCAAACATAAATAAGGTTCCTATAAATTGAACACCAATGACTTGAAGTAATCCGATGTGGCTTTCCTTGAGGTTAATTTATGCGTCTGCTGATTGTGATGGTAACCTTGGGTTGTTATGTTTGCTTTCATAGGTAACAATTGTGAAGGTTAGGGATTTGAGAGCAAAAATTAGAGAAGAAAGGAGAAAAAGAAATTTTCTAGTTGTATTCGATAAAGTGAACAATGTTACAATGAATGAATAAAGTGCTTACAAAAGTCAGCTTCAATAGCTGATTATTACAACACAAAAATGACAGCACTTTAAGCTTTCTAAAAACGTCACCGCTTATCTAACAGCCCCTGTCAAGCTAAACTGTACGTACAGTTTCAGCTTGGCAATATTTGTCCGACAACTCCTGTCAAGCTAAACTGCATTTACAATTTCACCTTGGTAACATGTATCTTAACAGCCCTTGTCAAATAAACTTGCCAATTGAGACCATCACCTCACAACAAGTTGATAGGCTATTTACAACTGCAAACTTGCAAATTTCTACTTCATAATTGCACAACTTCAATTTCACAATTTCACAGTTTCACATCTTCACATCTGCACTTTTATGCAACCTTTCAATTTCACAACTGCAACTTCAGCTAATCAACTTAAAACAAGTAACTTCTATTAACAATTCTAACTTCAATGTCACAATGATCTTAGCTAACACTGTCAATTTCAGTTGTACAGTTTCGTCAACTAAGAAAAAAAAACAGAACTTCACAACTGCAAAGCTGTAATTCCAACTTCACAACAAAAGCATGAATCAGAACTTCACACTTACAAAAACAACTTCACAGCAAAACTATAACTAACTTCACAACTGCAAAGCTGTAATTCCAACTTCATAGCAAAACTATAATTGCAACTTCACAGCTTACACAGCAACTTCACAATAAAACTATAACTGCAACTTCAAAACTTACACAACAACTTCACAACTTACAAAACAACTTCACAGTTTAAGAACTGTAACTTTCACAGCTTAAGAACTCAACACAAGCAATCTTCATCTTCATA
>CM047904.1:26394095-26427601 GCA_026229545.1 Pistacia atlantica
TTCATCTTCATAGCTTTAAGTCTTAATAAGCCAAACTTACTCATCCAAAGCAACTTGATCAACTAATGCTGCTTGTACCTTGATCAGTAACATTCAGTTTCTGCTTTAAATTAAGAAATTGAGAAATGGACAAAGCTTTTGTCAAAATATCTGCAATTTGTAACTTGGAGGGAACATATTGAACTGTAAGTTTCTTGGCTAGAACTTGTTCATGGATATAATGTGCATCAATCTCAATGGGCTTTGTCCTAGGCATGGAAAACTAGATTTGCTGCCAAGGCCCCATGCACTAACATTATCACACCAAACAATTAGAGATTTGTCAAATGTTAGACCCAATTTAGAAAATAAACTTTGTAACCAAGCTACTTCAGTAGTTATTTGTGCCAATGTCTTGTATTCTGCCTAATGGATGATAAGCCAACTACTCTCTGTTTTTTAGAGCTCCATTGAATCAATTTAGGACCCAAAAATACACAATATCCACTGGTGGATTTCCTATCTACAATGCTATTGTCCCAATTTGCATCAGCATAACATTCTATGTTTAAACTAGCTGCTTGTCTAAAGAGCAAACCATGGCTGGCAATACCTCTAAGATACCTTAAAATTCTCTTACATGCTTGCCATTGCAAATTATTGGGAGCTTGAAGGAATTGACTAAGTTTATTAATAGGAAAACTTAATATCAGGTCTAGTAAGAAGCAAGTATTGCAAGCCTTCTATGGTGCTTCGAAACAGACTAGGATTATCAAATAGTGCACCATCTTCAAGAAAGAATTTAGTACCAAATGCCATGGGAAGTAGAACAAGGATTGGCCTCAAGCATTTTGTTTTTAAGCAACAAATCAATTGCATATTTGGTTTGTTTGAGATGAATCCCACCTACATTTCTAGTGACCTCAATGCCAAGGAAGTAATGTAAAGAACCAAGTGTTTTCAAGGCAAAATTTGTCATTTAGCTCTTTCACCAATTGATGAACAAAGTCAATGTAGGCAGTAAGAAGAATATCATCAACATAGATCAAGACACATCTAACCTGATTGTTTTCTTATGCACAAAGAGACTAGAATCAGGTATTGAATTATGAAATCCTTTACTGATCAAAACTACTTTTAACTTGTCAAACCAAGCTCTAGGAGTTTGTTTAAGGTCATACAAAGCCTTATTCAACTTGCAAACATGAGAAACTCTATGCTGATCAATGAAACCACAAGGTTGTTCCATATATACAACTTCGTTAAGGCTCACCATTCAAGAAAGTATTATTAATATCCACATGTTGTATATCCCAACTGTATGTGGCATCAAGTGTAAGAATAATCCTAATGGTTGGGGGTTTTATGACTGGACTAAAAGTGTCAAAATAATCCAATCCTAGTAGTTTGTTGGAAACCCTTAGTAACTGATCTTGCTTTATACTTCTGTAAAGTGCCATCAGCTGATATTTGACTCAAAAACCCATTTATTTCCCACAACATGCATATCTGAAGTAAAAGGAACAAGAGTCCAGATATTATGGGAAATTAAAGCATCATATTCAATCTGCATGACTAGTTTCCATTCTGGCAAACTAAGAGCTTCAAACACTGATGTTGGCTCAGTCATAGAAGAATTGATAGTTGTAAAAACTATAGGGTAGGATGCTTTGCTCTTTGTTTTTACTCTTGTCATCATAGGGTGCACATTAAAAGTAGCATTTGTTGACTCAAATTTTATTAGAGAACTAAGATGGGCATAGATTAACCTTAATAGGACAGATGGGAAAAACCTTGTCTAAAGGAATAGCTTATGGTGATTGGAGAGATGTAGATGATGAGGGATTAATGTTAGATGGAGTATCAGTTGTAGAAGGTGCATAAGAGAATGTTGGTGAGTGATGTAAAGATAATATAGGTGGTAAGATAGGTTGATGTGTGGCAGAAGATGTTGGTGAGTGACGTGAAGATAATATAGGTGATATGGCAGATTGATTTTGGGATATAGGAAGTGTTAAGAGAGAGAGGAAATAGAGAGGTTGTAGAAAATTTTTGCTTACCTAGTTGTTGTAGAGAACTTAGCTACAAAGCACTTTACTGTAGAAGGCACAAGAAAGGCTATGGATAGAAAAGGTAAACTGGAAGGCTGATTAGAAAAATTTTGGTCAGAAGGAGAAGGTGTGGACAATTTACAATACTAAAAGCCAGTGGAAAAAGGAAAATCAAACTCATTGAATTTAACACTAGGTGTAACAATGATTTTGCCATCAGGTGTGAGGCATTTATAGCCTTTGTGAACTAAGCTATACCCTTACAAAGACACATTTAGAGGAATGGAAACTAAATTTAATGCTTATTAAAAATTCTAACAAAAGGAAAACATCCACAACCAAACACTTTGAGTGTTGAATAAACAGGAATAGTCTCAAACAGCAACTGATAAAGAGACAGATTATTTGTTACAGGTGAGGGCATTCTATTAATGAGAAATGTAGCATATTCAAAAGCAAGCCTAGCATATTCAAAAGCAAGCCACCAAAAATCCAAGGGCATAAATACATGAGCAATAGAGTAAGGCTTGTTTCAACTATGTGCCTATGATTTCTTTCACTATGACCCATTTTGCTAATGCACATAGGAACAAGAATATTTGAATTTAATACCTTCAATAGTAAGATATGAAACAAGTCCCTTGTATTCACCAACTAGATGATGGAATTTCACAAACACAAATTTGACTTCAGCCTTTGTCCTAACAAGGAATAATGAAGTGAATCTACTGAAATCATCTATAAAGTGTACATAATACCTAAAACCTTCTGTGGAAACCAGTGGAGCAGGACCCTACATATCACTATGGACAAGTTCAAGAGGTGCATTAGCTCAAGAATTTGAAGTAGGAAAGGTGTTTTGATGCATTTTCCCTAAATGGCAGGCATGACAAAAGGGAACTGGTAGCCTTAGGTTTAGTGAACAGAGATTCATTTGATGTCATACTTGTTAAAATCTTTTGCAAGGCTGCTAAGTGTGGATGTCCTAACCTCATATGCCATAACATTGCATCATCATTGTGTTTATGAACAAAATGAACAGATGATAGAGAAGCATTATTACTATCAGAAACAACTAAAGAGTTATTAGATGCAATTAAAGCTTTATTAACACAGGATGAAACAGAAACAACATTGTCTTTATTAATATAGTGATAAGCAACAGTACAAGATGTAGTGACATTCTGCATACAATGTATTTTATCATCTAAACTATCATGTAGCACTATAACAACATCTTTATTGATGTTACAAGTATGAGACTTAACTACAGGTTCAGAGGGCATGGTGACTTTATAGGAAGAATTTTGAGGTGAAATCGATGACTTTAAGGCAAAAAGGTGAATATGAAGGTAATTTGGAGGAAAGATTCAGTTGATATAAGTCTGCTCTAAGCTCTCCTTGTAGTAAAGTTGCTCTGGTGACTTTGTCCTTAACAACACAAGAGTCAACATTAAATTCAACTACAACATTTTTGTGCTTAGTGAATTTTGATATGCTAAGTAAGTTTTTGGTTATTCTAGGAACACAAAGAACATGTTTTAAATGTAAACACTTATTCTGCAAAGTACTAGGCAAAAAGTAAAACCAATGTGTGTAATGTGAAAGAACTCACCACTGCTTACTTAGAGTTGATCTTATCCATCATAGTCCTTGTTGAATGTTTAACTGAGTGAGATCAGATGTAACATAGTCAATTGCTCCTGAGTCCATGTACCAGATAGGATCCTATGGAGTAGATGATGAAGCTTTATAAATAGAGAGGCCCTGTTCTGATTCACTGTAACAAGTTGAGCTCCAAGGTTAGATGAATTGGGAATTTGACTATAATCAGTAACAGAGTTGGTATTTTGAACAGTTTGAGTAGCAAAATGAGCTTAAGCTGGTGTTGAGATGGTACAAGGACATTTCCAAAACTGCCAGGATGAGAATAATTTTGTGGGAAAATAAAACATGTCCAAAGCCTTACTGAGATGGAGCTAAAAAATCAGAAGAGTTGGATGCTCAACTAAAACTCTGATCCTGATGACTTGGTATATTGAACATACCATAACCTTGATGTGAATTACCAGGGTTAGTGTAGAAGCTCTGTGAACCAGTGGACTGCAGACTACCATTATTGTGAAAATTCTGATGACCGGTGCCTTGCATCTATCCATTATAATCTGAATTATACCTGTGATAGCATTGAATGGCAATATGTCCAGTCTTATTACAAACCTGACAAACAAGTTTACCTCTTCCATTTGACCTGCCTCTACCTCTTCCAAAGCTATTGAAATGAGTAGGTCTATAACTTCCAAAGTTGTTTCCAAAATTAGATCCAAAAACACTATTGATATTAGGATAACCTTGCTAACCATATTGAGGACTAGACATGGATTGTCCTAACTGTGTAGTATCAATAAGGTAGTTATCATGTAGTTTATGGCTTCCTAATGTGTTTAATGATGGATCAAGACTGTGAAGACACATTAGCAAAACCAGAGGTGACGTGCTGAGTATGATTACTAGGCACAAATGTGGAACTGGTATTTACTGTAGCTATAGTGTGAGCTAGGGCTATTATGAAAGTCTACTTAATTGAACTTGTCCAACCCTGATTTTGTACTTTTACAACAAAAATTGGGTTTCTTATAGGGACACTAATTCAGTTCTAGATTCTATTCATGAAGTAAGATTTACAACAGCGTCATATTTAGGACCTACTCCACCTAAGATATATTGGAACAAATCTCCCTCAGAAATAATTTGTCCACTAGTTGACAAACTGTCAGAGATTCCTTTCATCTTTCTAACATATTCGCTTATACTAGGATTTTCTTTGTTAGTATTTTGAAGTAAATTCTTTAAATGTAAAGCCCTAGCTTTGGAGTCTGTAATGAATTCTTTTTCAAGAACAAACCAAATTTCAGTGGAGTATTGACATTTGGAAACAGTTCTAAACATATTCTCAGAGATCGAGGCTAACAACCAGCTCATAAGAAACTTATCAGTTCGTTTCCATAGACTGTAAACTGGATTGATTTTTTTCTTTAGAAAACAACTCAACATCTTGACCATCAACAGTATCTTTAGAACTATTAGAATTGCTAGGAATTAATAGAGCTAGACAAGGAACTAAACCTGTTAAATGATCCTCCAATTTGTGAGCTCCTATTGCAAAAAGTACTTGAGAGCGTTAGAATCTGTAATTGTCTAGAGTAAGCTTTGGATTAATATCTTGGAGACTAGAGGAAAAAGCTGAGGAAGTGAGATTAAGAGAATTGTTGACAGAGTTGTGAAACATTTTGTCTATGTTGTTGGTTGAATTGGAGCTATCATAGTTTTCCACTATTGACATTAGTCAAGGATGCTCTGATACCATGTGAATGTTAGGGATTTGAGAGCAAAAATCAGAGAAGAAAGAAGAAAAAGAAACTTTCTTCTTGTATTCGATAAAGTGAACAATGTTACAATGAATGAATAAAGTGCTTACAAAAGTCAGCTTTAATAGCTGATTATTACAACACAAAAACAACAGCACTTTAAGCTTTCTAAAACCGTCACCGTTTGTCTAACAGCCCCTGTTAAGCTAAACTGAATTTACAGTTTCAGCTTGGTAATATTTGTCCAACAACAATAAGCACCTCTCCACATGCTTCCTCGCAGGACAGCCTCTCATGCTGCCACATTTATAGTTATCCCCTGCACAAATTAAAAAAAGGCTTCAAATTTTAAACTTGAAAATGACATTTCTTTAAACAAGGTTTACCAAATACCCTTGAATTGCACCTACATTCTTACAGAAAACCAAAGCAAACTATGAAAAACAAACTTCCCCATTTGCCCCAACAGTTTTGTTTGAATATCCATAGCAAGGCAATAATCAATTAAGTAAAAATAAAGTCACCACCTAAAACTATTCAAATAGCGATTGTTCGACATTACGCCTACTTATAATCCAACGGTAACAACTGGCACAAAAGTAATAGCATAACTACTTACAAGGGCACAAAAAATTCAGCCCAAGTTACCAAACACAGAAAGTCTTCCCACACATTGAGTGTGCAATAACGGAAAGAGAGGGAAAAAAGAAAAAGTTTTCTTCATTTATCATTCTTCAACGCTTTCACTAGAAAAGCACTAATTTTTTCTTAATCAACTAACATTTTACCATATTAAATCTTTCATTTCCAAGTAGAAGTTGATACATACACATCATACAATAGAACAGTAAGTAGAAATCAAATTCTGACTGAAAATTCACAGAAGCATACAGAAAAATGGCAAAAAAGTAAAAAATTAAAAAATCTGGGAGCCATTTGCAATATCACCATATCTCAAAAAATGGGAAATTTAGGGTGAGGAGAGCCCTTAATTGGCTTCTGTCCATACTTCCTCCAAGAATAATAAAGGGGAGGGATATCGGCAAGCTTGTTGCTGATAGCAGGCATTTTGATAGACCTCTTCACTCGATGTTTCCTGTCGATAGAGTAACCAATAATGCAAAATGGAAGACAACAGATCAAACAAATACATTAAATTAAAAAAGTGAAATATTATTAACAAGAAATAGCATAAACAAGGAAGCAAGTTAACCTCTTCTTTTGAGTGCCACTGCTCCCACATTTCACATTCCCATCTTCCCCCCTTTCAGAACACTTCCTCTTGTGGGTTTACACTCCCATCTGCTCCAAAAACGGAACTTTTGCTAAAAAATCAATTTTCCATTTGTAGATAAACCAAAGACACCTGCAACAAAGTTTTGAACAAAAATTTTAAGAAATTCAACTCCTCAAACACTTACATTTGCAAACAAAACAAACCCAGAAGATCAGATTCAACTGGGTTTACAAAAAAAAAAAAAAACAATTAAAAAAGAAAAAATAGAGACCCAGATAAGGATTTCAACACAGAAAGAAATCTAAGAAAACATGACCAAAAACACACAAACCTTTGTTGGACTTGGTGGTGTCAAATCCTAGATACTTCCCGTCCCGTGGGTTAGAGATAGGAAGGTGTGAAAGAGAAGACTTTGAATAGCCACCAAACTCACCCCTTCCAACATAATAGTCGCAGCAAAGCCCCCACCTCCATCCTATGAACCACCATCAACCCCTCCCCCTCCAACTTAACAACCGCAACAAGCTCCCTCACCTCTATCATCCGCAATCAAAACTCCCCACCTCCATTAAAGTCGCAATCAAAACTCTTCGCCTCCACCATCTTCGTTACAATCTTTCAATTATCAACCCACACTAAAAAAAAATAGAAACCCACCAAATAAAATAACAATAATCAAATCAACCTTGGCTCGTTCCATGGGCAGCAAACGGAGAGAGAACAAAAAACATGCCATGGTCGGCAAGCTCACAGCGCAGTGACATCGCCTGGAGGCGGCCTTTCTCGAGGGGGATTGGGGTTGTGAAGGGTGGTATGGTGGCCGACTGGGGGAAGGAGAGAACAAGAACGACGGGGAAATGAGAGAGAGAACGGTAGAGGAAAGAGAGAAAGAAAAACGTTTTCATTTGAATAATGTTAGGAAAATTTGAAAACAAATTCACCCTCTTTTCATTTTAGACAAAAATTCTTATAGGAAGAGAAATGATTTTTGTTGATGCTTGATTTTGGCACCAACTAATTGTCACGTGTGCAATGCTGATTGGCCAAAAAACACACGTGATAATGAATATAGAATGCGAAATAAATGCAAAGAGAGTTTTTAAAGTGGTTCGGATGCTAAGGTAGCAAATCTTACGTCCACTGATTTGTATTGATATTGATAGTGTGGGTCAGGTCGCAATAGCGGACTGACTTACAAAAGATTTAGAAAAAGTAAATGTGTTGTTTACAGGAGAGAGAGAGTTTTCAGTGTAAAAATGACCGAATCTCCTTAATGAAGGGGTCTTCTTCATTTTATATCAAACTGAAGCGTGTAATCATCATTAAATCCATGGGTTGGTGTGATTGTCAAGATATAATCTGGCTTTACGTCCCATTGCTCTCTTCCCAAGCTGATTTCGCACGATTTATTGCAGGGGAAAGGGACGCGTGGAAGCTCCGTATCATTTGGCAGGCCTGACGTGTGCTTGCTACTCCGACGGGAGCAGGTCACTCTTCACGTGACTTTCCCACGTTAGCCCTTACTTTCCCAAGCATAACAGAAGCCCCCTAGTTTTTAAGGTTTGAGGATCGAACCTTGGAAACTAAGTCATGCCGCGATTGGGGGTTCCAGTCACTCTGACATTAATGGGATAAGCTCGGAACAGGGCCCTTGGCGAACAAGGCCTCGCGCAATTCTTTGCCTAAGCGACCTGACAATCTTCATCCTAGTGATCTGGATTCGTTGGACGTTCCTTTCCGTACCTTAGGGTTGGAGATTCAATGAACACAGGTTACTGCACGTGTCGAGCGCTCGCTGTAAAGCGTTTAAAGCGTCAGGCACATTAAATGCGTTGTGTGCTGACCCGGCGTCATTTTGACAGCATTGATTGTACAACGCATTTGAAACGACGACTCTTATCATGGCATTTAATGTGACGCGGGGAGCATTTAATGCGGGGAGAGAGAAAAGGCTATCGTTTCGATTCCGAAGGGTGGTAACCGTCGATTCGCAGTCCATATAAAATCTCACATTTTTCAGATGATGCCACCAAAATTCCTTTTTCTTCGAGTGACAAGCCTTTGCAAACCGAAAGCTCTTCTTTTCCGATCGACGCCTCTCAGATATCTGAAACACGATTCGGCCTTGGTCGCGCACTCCAGAAGGTAAGATTCTTTTTCTTCTTCCTTTTTGTTTGGTTGGGCAATGGCGTTGGGTCTCCCGATGTTTCACCAGAGACGCGACGCCGTCATTGGATTCGAGCCGTGGATGGCGACTCGAGTTACTATTAGGGTTTTAGGGATTTGTCCCATGCCGCCGTGCGGGACATGCGATGGCTAAAATGACCTGTCTATCGATGTTGCAGATTGGAATGGAACCGTCGACGTCCAGACCTGAGGAAGCGGCCAGCTCGTCCTCGCGGGATGTTCCTGAGGACGCGTCCCTTGATGTCTTCTCGGTTCTCACCCAAGAAGAGTTCAATAGGATAAAACGGCAGTACGATGTTCACGCAGAGGTGTTCCTTGACAACACCCGGTCGTCACGGCATCCTTCAGATGGCCTTGCTGCGATCTCCGAAGAGATCTTCAAGGGTGGAGGGATGATTCCCTTCCATCCTTTCATCGGGTCGGTCCTGGATCATTTCGGGATCGCAGTCGATGCAGCTGACGCCAAACGCGTAAGAGATCTTCAAGGGTGGAGGGATGATTCCCTTCCATCCTTTCATCGGGTCGGTCCTAGATCATTTCGGGATCTGCCGTGCATCGCATATGTCATCGCCGTCGCGATGTACATCACGTGCTGTGAGAACGGCTTGGGTGAGCCAACGGTGTTGGAACTCGATGTTGCCTACTACCTTAAGAAGAGTAGGGACAAGGATTCATATTACTTGTCCCGGTGACCTACCATTGCCGGGGGGATACATAGCTATCCTAGCAACGCGGGGGCCTACGAGACAAAATTCTTCTTTTCCTGTTATGACGGCTACTGCCGCTTTCAAGAACAAAGTAGGTTCTTCTTCGTTGGGTTCATTGTCTGCTCGCATGATTTATAATAACGACATGCTTTTTCCTTTTGCAGTTAATAGAACGACCAGCCAAGCCTTGCTTGACGACCCAGATAGGCTCGTATCTTTTGGAGTTCTTCCCGAGGAGAACCGGGATGCAAGGAAGCTTGTGACAACCGCGAACTTGCAGAAGTACGGTTTTATCAACAGCAACGCGTCTTTAGAGCCCCTAGAAGGTAAGTTATACTGATTTCCTTCTGGTCGTAGAATAATTTCGTTTACTAACGTACTTGCATGCAGCAGCTATGCCTCCAAAGGAGTCCGAGTAGCCTCGCCGAGCACCGTTCGTCTTCCCTCGATCGAGGAAAGAGAGCGGCTGAAACCGCTTGTCCCGTTCCAGCACAACCAGTGCGAACAGTCGCGCCTCCCCAACCCGGTCCTGTGCAAGAAGCGACCAGGACAGAACAGGTCGCTCAGGCACCACCCGCTCGCCCAAGGCGGAAGGCTCCGGACCAAAGGTCGAAGAAGAAGAAGCAGATTCAGCCGAAGAGTCGGAGACCGAATCTGAGGAAGAGCCTTTGAGGTCGCGACAGGAATCAATGAGGTCGGGTAAGGAGCCCATGAGCGAGGCGATCACTGCCGACAAGGCGAAGGACGCACCAGTGCTAGACTCATTAGGGAGTCTGCCCGAATACCTACAGCCGATAGTCTATGGTCTGCTCGAGTGTGGGCTATCAGAGTCATATGACGAGTTTGTTGATACAGGCGACGACCTGATGACCACGTCGTTCCAACATCTAAGCAAGGTAAACGAGCTGTATTTGAAGTTTCATTCTAGTTCATTTCTGATTTATATCTTGCTCGCGGGCTTTGCTTGCGATGAGGATGTCTATGGAGAAGACACGGCTGGGGGCCGCAAAGGGGACAAGCGACCTGAAGGAGGAGGTCGCGAAGCTGAAGCAGAGCTTGGAGTCTGAGCGGAAAGAACACAAGCGTTCGAAGCGGCGAACAGGTATCTGAACCAAAAGGATGCTGCTTTGCGAACAGTGGACTTCCAAAAGACGGAGCTCGACCGACATGCAGAGGAAGTTAAGGAACTTCAAAGGACAACCGCCAGGCTCTCTAAAGAGGTTGGAGAAAGGACCAGGAGATCCAGGCGACCTCCGCGCGGGCTCAGCCAGCTGAACAGGAGAGGGAGGTCTCTGAAAAGGAAAGGCAAGCTCTGGAGGCTGAACTCCAAGAGAGTCGGGAGAAAATCGCTTCTCTGACTGAAGAAATGTGGATCCAGTCAGAAGAAGTGGAGGATAAGGCCGCAGACTGGGCAATCGGGTCCATTTATTCCCTGCGAGCAAAGAACCCAGATCTGGACATTTCCGACCTCCCGGAGGGGTGGCAAGAGGCCTTGCGGATTCTGGCGGAAGAAGACGATCAAGTAGCAGCGGCCACCCGACGATCCGACCAGGCCAGGAGGTTCTGGTCCTGCTTCGAAGGATACCCCCGACCAGCCATGATGTAACGAGTCTGGACCCCATTGAGATTGGGTCTTAACTTTTGTTTGTACATGAATGAAAATACATTTTGCTTTCAATTGCTGTTTGCCTTTTCATATATATGTACAATTTACAATTCTGATTTACATAGGCAATTACATAGAAATTTACACGCGAACAGAACACATGTGAACTATTTCGAGCGAACAAAGTAATACTTAACATTAAAGAAATTAACAAAAACTGAGGGCTGAGTTCAGGATTACTGATAGTATGGCCGGAGGTGCTCGGCATTCCAAGCTCGGGGTACTTCGGAGCCGTTCAATCTTTTGAGATGGTAAGTCCCCGGTCTGATCACCTTGTCGACCCGGTATGGACCTTCCCAATTAGGTTCTAGTACCCCCGCACTTGGCTCTCTGGTCCCGATGAGAACTTCCTTTAGCACAAAGTCTCCAACCTAGAAGTCTCTTCGCTTGACCTTTGAGTCGAAGAACCTCTTTGCACACTGTTGGTAGGCTGCTATCCTTAGCGAAGCCTTGTTGCGGTGCTCTTCGACCAGATCCAAACTTGCCCTCATAAGTGCTTCGTTTTCGACCTCATTGTACAAGTCCCTCCGAAGAGAACCGGTTCCGACCTCTACAGGGATCATCGCTTCGTAGCCATAGGCTAGCGAAAAAGGGGTTTCCGAGGTGGAGGTTCTTGGAGTTGTCCTGTACACCCATAAGACTTTGGGGAGATCGTCAGCCCAATTTCCTTTGGCTGCCCCGAGCTTGGCCTTTAGAGTGTGCTTGATGGTCTTGTTGACTGCTTCAACTTGGCCATTCGCTTGCTGTATGCCGACTAAGGCAAATTTTTTATGGATGCCCAGCTCGTCGCAGAACTGCTTGAACTCCTCGTTATCGAATTGCTTTCCATTATCCGAGATGAGGGTGTGAGGAATTCCGTAGCGGCACACTATGTTCTTGAAAACG
This sequence comes from Pistacia atlantica, assembly GCA_026229545.1. Taxonomy (NCBI): domain Eukaryota; kingdom Viridiplantae; phylum Streptophyta; class Magnoliopsida; order Sapindales; family Anacardiaceae; genus Pistacia; species Pistacia atlantica. The sequence continues at coordinate 26,406,176 of CM047904.1, forward strand.
AAGTCTTTCAGCTTTCTGGTCGTGATCGCAGCTAGCGGTTCAGCTTCAACCCACTTTGTGAAATAGTCCACCGCGACCACGGCATACTTGACCCCTCCCTTTCCAACTGGCATGGGGCCGATAAGATCGATCCCCCACATGGAAAACGGCCAGGGGCTAGACATAGTTATCAGCTCGTGAGATGGGGCTCGCGGAATGTTCGCGAACCGTTGGCACTTGTCACATTTCTTGACAAAGTTGTGCGCATCTTCTTGGATCCAGGGGCCAATAATATCCCTGACGAACAACCTTGTTTGCAAGAGATCGAGCAGTTGTGTGGTTACCGCAGATCCCTTCATGAATTTCCCTCATGATGTATGCTTCTTCTTCTAGGTTACACATCGGAGGAGAGGGGCTGAATCATCTCTATACAGGTGGTCCCCAGATGAGTGTGAAGCAGCGATCTCACTCGCGGGAGGACCCTTGCCTCGACCTTGTCGCTTGGCAAGGTCTCATCCTTGAGGTACTGGACAATGAGAGTCATCCAGGAATCCGGTTGAGCCACATTCACGGCCTGTTCGGTCGAGTTGATAGTTGGAGCATCGACGAAACGAACAGGAATGTTATCAGGAGCCTCAGAATCTAACGACGAGGCTCTCTTTGCCAAGGTGTCCGCTATAGAATTGCTCTCTCTGGGGATCTGAGCGATTTCAAAGTGCTTAAACGACCCCAGAGAGGTCTTAGCCTCTTTCAAGTAGCGGACCATGTTCTCTTTCTTGGCTTGGTATTCCCCTAGGATTTGGTTGACGACCAGCATAGAGTCGCTATAAATGCTGATCGCGGTTGCACCCATTTCTTTGGCAAGTCGCAACCCGGCGAGCAGGGCTTCGTACTCGGCCTCATTGTTGGTCGCCTTAAACCCGAACCGAAGAATACCATGAATTCAAGCCCCCTCGAGGCTTACAAGGAGAAGACCCGCACCGGCTCTTTTCCTGTTTGATGACCCGTCGACGTAGAGGTTCCAGGTCGACAGGTTCTGAATACTTTCTTGCCCGACTTTGCTGGGTTGTTGTTTGCTTGGGAGATAGGAAAATTCTGAGATGAAGTCTGCAACAGCCTGCCCTTTGATGGTCGACCTGGGCTTATACTTTAGGTCGAACTGGCTCAATTCCATGGCCCATTTGAGCAGTTTACCCGAGGCTTCTAGAGGACCTGTCTGAAGGGGGTAATTTGTCATTACATTGATTGCATGGGCATGGAAGTAAGGTGCGCTTTCTACGGGCAGCGACCGTGAGCAAAAGCTAGTCGCTCCATTTCTGGATACCGCATCTTGGCATCCGATAGATACTTACTTGCATAATATATTGGCCACTGTGCTTTTTCCTCTTCCCGTACTAGAGTCGCACTGACCGCGAATTGAGACACGGATAGGTAGATGAGCAGGATTTCCTGTGGAAGAGGCTTAGAGAGGAGAGGTGGCTTCCCAAGATGTTCTTTTATACTCTGGAATGCCTGCTCGCATTCGGGAGTCCACTCGAATTTCTTATCGGCCTTTAGGACGTTGAAAAATGGTAAGCAGCGGTCTGTTACCTTGATATGAAGCGACTAAGTGCCGCTATTCGCCCGTTCAGACTCATGAGCTGCTTTTTGCTGGTCGGGCTCTCCATATCGAGCAGAGCTTGAATCTTCTCGGGGTTTATTTCTATGCCCTGCTGATTGACCATATATCCTAGGAACTTTCCTGACGATACCCCGAATGAACATTTGAGAGGGTTTAGCTTCATTCTGTAGAGTCGGAGTATGTCAAACATCTCTGCGAGATGCACAATATGCTCTGAGGCGACCTGGGATTTTACCAGCATGTAGTCCACATAGACCTCCATTGCCCCCCCGATCTGGTCGGAGAACATTCGGTTGAGTAACCTCTGATAGGTCGCACCCGCATTCTTGAGGCCGAAGAGCATGACTTTGTAACAGTATAGCCCCCGGTCTGTAATGAAGGTCGTATGCTCCTCATCTGGCCTATACATCGGGATTTGATTGTATCCCGAGTACGCATCCATGAAGCTTAACAGCTCGTGCCCCGAGGTGGCATCAACGAGCTGATCGATTCTTGGGAGAGGGAAGCTGTCTTTTGGGCAAGCTTTGTTAAGGTCGCTGAAGTCTACGCAGGTCCGCCACTTGCCATTTGGCTTCTTTACCAGGATCGGGTTGGCAACCCAGGTCGGGTAGAGAGCCTCACGAATGGATCCATTTCGGAGAAGGTTCTCTACTTCTGATTTTAATGCGGCGTACCGCTCCAGATCCATCCCCCTTCTTTTTTGGCGAACTGGTTTGGCTTCACTGCTGACGTTCAATGAATGGCAAATAATGTCCGGGCCGATCCCGACCATATCTGCATGCGACCAGGCGAACACGTCAATGTTCTCCTTTAAGAAGCTTGTCAGCTCAGAAGCGAGCTGAGGGTTGAGACAGCTTCCGATCTTTAGCGCTCGGCTCAGCTCAGCTCTTTTGGATCAATCAAAACTTCGGACAAATCCTCAACCGGGTCGCTCGGGGGGATTTCCTGAATTCACAGATCTATGTTATCCTCCGCTGGACCAGGCTGTGGCTCGATCCGGTTGATCACCATAGCCTGGCGGGGCGCACATCGCGAAATGCCATTTCCCTTGTCGGCCATTTGGACCGCTTTTACATAGCATTCGCGAGATGCGCTTTGCGATCCGCTTACTTCCCCTATCCCCGTTGGAGTGGGGAACTTCATCTTGAGATGATAAATGGAAGTGACTACCCTAAAGGTTCTCAGGAGAGGTCACCCCAAGATTCCATTAAAGGCTAATGGGCAGTCTATGACCAAAAATTCAGTAACCCTAGTCACCTTGTCGGAGTCGCCGAGCGTGACTGGTAGCTGGATCGTCCCTTTGGGGATCAGGTGATCCCACATTGCATGCTGAGAGGCATCGAGGCTGGCTTCAAGTCGGCCTCGACTAGGTTCATTCTATCGAAAGCGGACTTGAACAGGATGTTCACAGCGCTTCCGTTGTCTACAAGCGTTCTGCAGACATTATGGCACCCTATCAGAGGCGTGATCACCAGAGCATCCTCATGAGGATGGTGCAAGCGAGCTACCTCTTTCTCGCAGAAGGTGATCGGTTCCTCCTTTCTAGCTTTTTGAGGTCGCTGCGAAGTGTTCATTACCCTGATCGGGTCGTGGTGCGCTTCGCAAGCATACCTTTCCTGCGCTCCTCTAGTGTTTCCCGCGAGGTTCGGACCTCCGAAAATTATATTAACACTGCTGTACCCGCTGTGATCACGACGCTTTTTCTTTTGCTCCCCTTGGTTTTCTTTTGGGGAGTCATCAATGTACTCCTTAAAGTGCCCCTTCTTGATGAGCTCTTCGATAGCCTGCTTTAGAGCTCGGCATTCATCAGTGAGATGCCCATTATCCCGATGGTAACGGCAGTATTTTTTGTTGTTTACGTTTCTGGCCGTAGCAGGGGTTTTCATGGGTTCGGGCTCACCGAGCAGGCTGGCCTCCTCGGATTTTTTGAGGATTGCAGATATGGACACATTCAGCGGAGTGTATTGAGTCCTATCGCGGTCGCGACGAGGAACAGGAGCATAGGACTTTTTCTGCTCATAGCGGGGTTTTTTCTCTTTTCGCTGATCGTCAATGTCTCCTTTGTGATCAGCTTGCCTATTATCTCCCCGTCCAGACATACTGTTGGAAGTGCCGTGATCGCGACGGCGGAGTGCCGCCAATGAATTCTCTATTCGGAGATACTTTTCTGCCAGGTTGTAGAATCTGGTGAGGGAAATATCGTCCTCAGCCTGCAGTTCTTTCCACAGGTCAGTTTGCGGGCGAACTCCAGCTATTATAAGTGTCCGGATGGACTCTTCTGGAGCGTGAGCCACCTTGTTGAGTTCCCTATGGAAACGGTCAATGTAAGACTGCAAGGATTCGTCTCTTTCTTGCCTTATGTTGCTGAGGTAGCTCAATGGCATCGAAAACTTCCGATTGGCTTGGAAATGCCGCGAGGCGTCGTGCTCATCGAGGCCAGGCGATCGATCCCGGCCGGGAGGCGACCTTAGCCATCGTTTGGCGTGAGAGGTCAGCGTCACGGCCAAACAACGGCATTTCGCAAGGTCCAAAACCTGGTGGAGCTCCATGAGGTCGTTGAACTCATATAAATGATCCTGCGGATCATAGTTCCCGTGAAACGGCCGCATATCTGGCATTTTGAACCCTGGTGGAAGTGGAGCAGCTAGCACTTCGGGAGAAAAAGGGGATGCGGGCGACTGCGCTGTTCGTTTCTTGCTCCTTTAACTGTCCAGAGCTCGCTGTAGCTCCTCAATTTGTGGTAACGGAGCCAATTGGGGGTTGCTTTCACCCGTGCGAGCCCGGCCTTCTCGGTTGCGGTTCAGGAAAGTCCGGAGGTCGAATTCCTCCTCGTCTCGGCCGGCATTTCCGGCCGCACTACACTGACTAGGCGTGTGAAGGCGATGGACTGTGCGGGGCATTTTCACGACCCTCGCGATGGTACGAACCGCCCCGCGAGGTGTGGGGGCCACTCGCATGATAACGATCAAGATCGTTCTGCTGGTGGTGAAGGAATCATCGCGCCCAGCATTTTCGCTTGGGTTTGCCTGCGACGTGGCATGGGACAGCTCGGGATTCACTTTTTCGTCGAGTCTTAGCTTTGCGGACACCCTGCTCGGGGCGCCTTTTGTATTCGCTAGTCCTTGGGAGCCCGTAGGCTTACTTTTTGCCACTTGCTTACCCTTGCGCCTACGCGCTTTCGTGCGACCTGCAAGCGTCTTTGGCGGTTGTACCACCCCGACTGTCGTAGAAGACATGCCTTGGTCCAAACGGTCCAGCCTCTGGTTGACCGTCTGGAGAGTATTGTCGAACCTCTCCAGGTAGCTTCTGATGGCAAGGTCGAGTTGCGGAGCTGCCGGGATATCCCCCGCAACATTTTGCGAAACTGGAGGTGCGTTGGAAGGGGTATCCCTCTAGGCTAGGGGACTCCTTCAGCACGCTGGTTGACTTGCTTAGGTTCAGATTGGCGGGCCATTTGTTGCTATGGGACCAGTGGGTCGAAGATTCTCCTGATGAAGGGTAGACACTAAATCAGGCCCTCCTTCTAACGCCAAACTGTTGATGCTTGATTTTGACACCAACTAATTGTCACGTGCGCAACGCTGATTGGCCAAGAAACACACGTGATAATGAATATAGAATGCGAAATAAATGCAAAGAGAGTTTTTAAAGTGGTTCGGATGCTAAGGTAGCAAGTCTTACGTCCACTGATTTGTATTGATATTGATAGTGTGGGTCAGGTTGCAATAGCGGACTGACTTACAAAAGATTTAGAAAAAGTATTTACAGGAGAGAGAGAGTTTTCAGTGTAAAAATGGCCGAATCCCCTTAATGAAGGGGTCTTCTTCATTTTATATCAAACTGAAGCGTGTAATCATCATTAAATCCATGGGTTGGTGTGATTGTCAGGATATAATCCGGCTTTACGTCCCATTGCTCTCTTCCCAAGCTGATTTCGCACGATTTATTGCAGGGGAAAGGGACGCGTGGAAGCTCCATATCGTTTGCAGGCCTGGCGTGTGCTTACTACTCTTACGGGAGCAGGCCACTCTTCACGTGACTTTCCCACGTCAGCCCTTACTTTCCCAGGCATAACAATTTTCAAATTGGATTCCTTTGATGACTAAACAAATACTTGTTCTACTTTTTAATCCAAATGGAATGGCAAAATAATGATTCCAAATAGTGTAAAAAACAGGCCCTTTATTTCTCCAATTTAGCTTTCATGCTTAGAATATGAACCATGTGTTAGAATTTGCATTTGTTCAATATCATTAAGTTTATTCGGTTCCTATAGTGTGTATACGTGGTTTACACAATTCTTTGAACTAATTTTGGGGAGTAAATTCGATCTAGATCCATTTATCATAATATCATTTTCGCATTCGTAGGCGTGCAATGGTTGAGTGATAAAAATGTTGTAAAACTGAACTTCAAAATAAAATATGAGAAGATACAGTAGGGTAGCCTAACTCTTAAACATGTCTTACTAATGTTTTTGTTTTGGTGCACAACATTTAGCATCTGAATTTCGCATTTAAGCGACTGGGATATAAGCACTTTGAGCACCTTTCAATCAACTAGAGTTTCCTATTTATTTGCAGGTGCTAGTTCTGCAGAAGTTACGTGTGAGCTTTAATATTGGAACCCTGCTGAAGTTGAACCATGAGGATGATTTGTTGCAGACAGATATAGTGATCCTTTCCCTGGTGAAAGAACAAGTTCCTGTATCTTGGAAGGAGCTTTCAGGGCCTCCATTGATGCTCTGCTTTTGCACATTTTAGGTTTATGCTCTACTTTTGCACATTTTCCCAAGTAAAGTGCTTTCTGTTTCACTGATTTCTAGTTTATGATGTTATTTCAGAATTTAGAGGAACAATCATGTTAATTGATGAACACAGGGTAATTCAAACCTACACCTAATAAATTTAACCCAAACGGCAGCTAAGTAATTAATTATGTTTAGTTTGTCAGAGTTCTAGGACACAAATTACCCATCTCAAAGGCTATATTATACTATTCATCTGGCTACAAGATCTGAAATTGTTACATCATTAATAGATAAAGTACTCCCTGAATAACCTTCCAACTGTCCTGTAGATTTTTTTGGTTTGTTTTGATTCGAGAAAGTAGGCTTCTTTGGGATTGTCATATTTTTGTTTTCATTTTTGGGCATCGTGTAGACTTTCAACATGGATGGTCGATCCACTGGATTTTCCTGAACACATAAAAGTGCTATTTGGAAGCATCTCATTAGTTTACAAGACGAATATGTATCGTCTAGTGATTCGTCCATTAACTTCATGCCTTTACCATCTTTCCATAGCTCATATGCCTAAAACCATCATATAATTTGAAATCATCAAGTTTACCCTAAAGGTAATATTTTCACCTTCATACACTTCAATCAAGTTAAATAAAGAATTTAAACTTACGTAGTCAAGAAGACTCAGGCTCTCATTTGGACCATATAACAAGGAGATCCATTTGCCACTGATGACTTGTAGAAGTAAAACCCCAAAGCTATAAACATCGGATTTAGTCGAGTATATACCCTTTTGGATGTATTCAGGAGGGACATAACCACTGCATCAAATTATTACAAACAATGACTAACTAACAAAAATATAAGTCAAACTAATAAAATTGTGACAATAATACAACATTAAGAGTAAACATATGGTGTTCCAACAATGCGACTTGTATTTGCTTCAAGATCATCTTTCGCAAATATTCTGGCCATCCCAAAATCTGATATTTTGGGTTTCATTTCCTAATCTAATAAGACATTACTGCTTTTTAAATCTCGATGAATAATAGTTAATCTTGAATATTCTTGGAGATATAAAAGCCCTTGAGTAACTCCTTCAATAATATGCACACGCTTTTTCCAGTTCAAAATAAAGCGTCTAATAGGGTCTGCATCAAATTTTATCATAAAATATCAATGTAACTGATACAAGCTAATACAAAAGGAGAAAAATGGCAAGTTCATGTACAAATATTGAACATAAAATTCAGACCATAGAGGTAAGAGTCTAAGCTTTTGTTTTGCATGTCTTCGTAGATGAGTATTTGTTCTTCCTTGTCAATGCAAAAACCCAAAACTCAGACAAGATTTACATGTTGGAGCTTGGCAGTAAGCATAACCTCATTCCTAAATTCCTCAAATCCTTGCTTGGATGTTTTTGAAAGTTTCTTAGCTGCTATTACTTGTCCATCTGGTAGTATTCCCTAGCAAAATACACTCTAGTTGGTCAGTAATTTTCAATACATAAAGCTACTCCTGATACCTTTTCTATGCCAAAGATATTACGCTAAAGACTAAACTTCAAAGTTGTCAATTTTATGATAAATATAAATAGCTTTATTAAAAGGTACCTTATAAACAGGGCCATATCCACCCTGTCCAAGCTTATTTTCAACTGAAAAAATCCATTGGTTGCTGCCTCCATATCAGCCAATGTATATTCTATCAGACTAGGAACATTGCAGTTAAAATCCCCAGCAGAGGCTGCTTTATTTGCTTTATCTCTGGATTCCACCATAGCTGAAAACCAAGAGAGAAGAAGAAAAAATAATCATTAATCATTTTTAAATGAACCTCAAGCAATCTTTGTATATTCATTGATACCTTTTAATTTGAGATTTCTCCTCCAGCAGTAAAATATCACAAATATTCCCAATAGAAGAGCAAAAGCAGCTGCTGTAGATAAAAGGATTGCTAATAAATGCCTTTCATTATTTTGCCCAATTTTGTTATCCTCCTGAACTGAAGAATTATTTACATCCACTCCAGCTGGCAAAATAATCAATATATTAACTGAAGGTAACCAAAAGATCTTAATTCAAGGAGTACTCTGTTTAGTCTATCATAGCTTACCTGCAGTTTTCGAAAGCACCCAATTAACATCATCGGATACTTTCCACACATGGTAGCCAAGTAGCTTCTTCTCCTTCGCATACGAAACCTTAGCTCTAACAGCCTCGACGTCATCAAATCCAATCCAAGTTGTTCCTTTTGTCCAGTAATTTACAACATAAGTTGAGTTGTAATTAACATGAACATCAGGACCATATTGCTCAACGTAATTCTTGATGTGCCTATATGTTACTCGTCCATCTGGCATATTAATGGCAGGTCCCTTTGCTGCTGCGCCAATACCATCCTCCATCGGGTTATCTAGCGTCCATGCGTAGCCAAATAGAGGCAAACTCAAAACCAATTTATTAGCTGATAATCCTCCATTGATCCATTCTCTTATACCGAAATCCGTATTAACAAAATTACTTGGGTCATACAGAGCTGCTTGAGCGCCCGTAAGGTTATTTACAAGAGGTTGAGTGTAAACCTGAGACGCAACATTAACCCAATTCAAATGTTGTTGTATCGTCTCTATAGGGTAACGTGCGCCGGAATCTAGCGTTGGTGAATATTTAACCCTTGCTGTCAAGATCAGTTGGGACTGGACAGAGTCTGTCGCCTCTAAATCGATAGCAGCTCTCCACTCTTGAAAGAGAACTTCCATATTGAACACATCAGAGCTTGTGAGTGGAAAATGCCAATCAAAGTCTAGGCCTTGAAAACCGTAAAGCCTGGCTAATTTTATCGAGGAATCGATGAAAGATTTTCGGTAAGAAAATTCGCTTACCATTAAAGAAATTGCTGAATTATTTGCATTGCTGCCTCCAATGGATAGCAGCGTAGTGAGTGATGAGTTCTTTTGTTTCACAGTACGTGTGAATGTGGAGAAATGTTCTGCATCAGTTGGTGATAAAGAGAGCTGGTAGGAGGTGGAATTCACAGAAGCATAAGTACAAATAATGTGAGTGAAGAGAGAAGAATTAATGTCCGAAATGAGGAACTCATAATCTGATGAATACGAGTAATAGCCAACCCTGATCCAATCAGTTTGCGCTATAGAAGGGCGCAATTGTAGAGAGAGGAAAATATAGAAAACTACAATCAAGATAATCTTGGGCATCATTTGAAGCTGCTTAAAGCACAACTTGTTATCTCTTAGCTGTTTTGTGTTATGTTTATAAGCATATCAAGTGGAGAAGAAAACTCTGTAAAATTTCTTGCAGACTCTAGTTTGGACGTGAAAAAAACTTCAATCTTTGCACAATATGAAATCAAATCAAATCAAAAAGAAAATAGAAACTCACTGCTGGAAACCAATTGTAGGGTGTGTGGGGTAAGCACAGTAGAGAGAGAAGAATTAATTGTGCTTAATTGATACTTTTTATTTTCTTCCTTTGACTGATTCAGAAAATCCTGTTAAAATTTATGTTTCATGAGTTTATTGAGTACAAAATACCTCAAGTAATAATGCATATGCAAATTTCATATATGAACTTTTATATACAATTTATTTTTTTACTGTCATATTATAATTCATCGAAATATATTGAATTAGCCCTTTTACTTTCCTCTTGAAATTAAGTTCAATTTGTACTTTTTCATGATTTATGGATTTTGTTTTTACTCTTGTTTTTACTTCATGTCATGCAAATATGTAATAATCCTTAAAAGGTCTGTATCAACATGAATGATAAGTACCAATGATCAATCTCATCGGGTACTCATCCCGGCTAGGAGCATTTACCCAAGCTTGATAAAAAATTAGTCTCGTACCTTTTGGTGTGGGGATATCTCGAGGCTTTCACCCAAAAAAAAAAAAAAAAAAAAGACATGTTTATAAAATTAAACTATAAGTTATAAATTATAAATATTTTTATTTAAAGAAACACTTATTTTTATAATATATTATTTCTAAATGTAAATTCTTAAAATAAGTTGTAATATATATTTTTATAATATATCATATATAGGTACAGAAATTCTACACGCATGGAAAGTTATAGTGAAATTTCTGGCCTTCGCAAAATATTAATATTAAAAACCTGCAAAACACAGATTAAAAGCTGTAACCCTTAATTACTTAAAAGAAAAGGTGGACCTGTCAAAGATAATCTTGCAACAACATATAATTTGTAAGGCATCTCCAACCTACGCTATTTTGGTGTTTTTAATTGCTGCTCCAATGCAACGCCATTTATTACACCAATTTCGTGCGGATGAACAATGCCACACCAAATTTGGTGCAACACTGTTCATCCGCATCAAATTGGTGTGGCACTATTTACACAAAAAAAAAAAAAAAAAAATTGGTTATTTAAATTTTATTATTTGTATTTAAGTTAATTTGATTATTATTTATATTAATATTTATAATAATAAATTCAAAAAATGATGAAAAATTAAAAACAAAATTTTATTCAATGCAAATATTAAACTATAATAACTCAAAATAAAAATTAACACTAATTTAAAAACACTAAAATTAAAAGAAAATACAACATAAACTAAAATAACAATTTAGTATTCTGGTAAATTAGTTCCGGATCTTGTAAGATCATCAAAATATTGGAAAGAACTACAGTTATTTTGAGATCATTGACCTTGTTGTTAAACTCTTTTTTACATAATTCTTGATTATTCAAAATTTTCTTACTCAACATAGATAAATCAAGGATACAGGGGTTCACCATGCTTTTCGAAATGCATTAATTGATCATTTATGGGAAGAATATACTAATTCAGAAAATTAAATTACTATAAATATGGAATTTTACTTTTGTATTGTTGTTGTTTTTTTTTTTTTTTTTGTTTCATTTTATATTAGATGTAATGTTTTTCTATATTAAATGTAAAATTTATTTGATTAAATAAATGCTTAATTTTATTAAATTAGTATAATTTTTAAAGTAATTATTATTTAATAAAAATATCATTCCCAATATTTAATTAATATATACAAAAATAATGGGTGAAATAGATTAATTATTGGTTATTACAATAAAAGAAAAAGAAAAAAAATATTCCTTTTGATGTAATATTTGGTTCAATGGGTTAGAGATGCAATAGTATTTTATATAAAAAATCACACCAATTTGTTGTAAAACTTGCACCAATTTGATGCAAAGAGTTGGAGATGGTTTAATACCCCATATCTATAAACAGTGTTCCTAGGGAATTAGTTTTGGTGACAGGTGAAAAGTGCAAGATTTCAAAGCTTTGGTGGGAACAAAGTGTAGAAGCTGAAACGATGGAGGGCTAACCTGAAATTTCGCATAATTAGTATAAAAGTGGGCTGGTCGCCCAAAATGGAGAAGAAGAAGAAAGAGAGGAGAAAAAAAAGAGAAGAAAGAAAAGAGAGAAGAAAGAACAGAGAGCATGGAGAAGACAAAGAGAGAAAGAAGAAAAGGGAAAAAGGAAAGAAATGGAGAGAAAGGATGATACCGAGAATAGAGAGAGAGAAGAGAAGAGAGCGATGGAGGTGGCTGGAAAGTGGCCGCCGGCGAGCAAGCTTTGGCGATCGGAAAGAGTAGAGGAGGATTAAGCATGTGGGAGGTGAGTAAATCTGAAGATTTCCCTCTTTCATGATTATTGATTAATTTGATTGGTGTTGTTTATGATTGAGTGCAATGGCATGAGATTAAACTGAAAAGGGAATATTGATTACAATAATGTTATGAGGGTAGAAAATATATGTGATTCCTAAGCAAAAATTGGTTAAAGATTTGATTTTTTATATAAAGGTTTACTGTGCAAAATCTGACTATCTGGAATTCCAAAAATTGTTTGCATGTTTTGGGTTTTTGATTGAATTTGAATTTCAGATGTGTTGTTTTAGACTTCTTGAGGAGTGTTTAGAAATTTATTTTACTCAAAAACTTGGAGTATTGAATTTTCTATGGATTTTTGAAGTTTGCCCTGCAATTCTGGAATTTGGGTTTCCTGCCGAACAAGTATTTTTAGTAAATGATTTAGTATCTCTATTCTTATCCAAATTGGATGATTTTAAATTCTGGTGAATCCTGTATGTGTCTAGTTTAATTCTGCAGGTTTTCAGGAGGTTGCGATTAAGGGTTAAATTGTTATGAATTTTACAAGTCAATAACCTCAATTCTGGAAACAGTTGGCAGTTTTGGAAGGGTTGAAAGGAAATTATGTTTTAAATAGTTTTTAATCCTAGAATGGCTTGAAAAATTTATGGGAACAACATATGTATGTTTAGAATGCCTCATTGAATTTATAGCTTATTTGAGTGAATGGGTTTTTTATGAAAAACCCCTGAGTGATCGTTGTTCTGTTATAAGATAGCTTTTGTAAAAAGATGTTAAGTTAACCTTTTGGAGCTTAAAGTTTCCAATGAATTTAATTTTGATGTATTACTATAGGGAGGCCTCTGCATGAAGAGGTTATTGGATTTCGGATGAAGGAAGACAAGCAAAAGCACCATTAGAGGATTTCGATCCTTCTTCGGATCAAGAATTTAACTTCAAAAGGTGAGTGGATCAACCAAAATTTCCTTGCTAAAAATCTGATTTGCTGTTGTATGTAATGCGTGGAAGCTAATTGTAGCGTTTGATGTGTGTTTTGGTGATGAAAAATGCATTCTTACTTGGTGGATACTTTAGTAGACTTGAAGGTTTCATGTTTGCAAGTTAGTGATGTATTTATGTGTATATATATTTTGGATATTGTATAATGAGCTTGATTTGGGATTGATTGTGATTGGAAACAAAAATCCAGTCAGTAGGCGGGACTGGTTTGCTTGAATAGATAGATTTTGGAGGTGTAGAGTTCAAGTTTAATAAAAGGTGTTGGGCTTGACACTTTTGTTTATTTGGGAAACACTTGGACCGAGTTATGCATGTGATGGTTGTTGGCAAATATATTTATATGGATTGAACAATTAGATGAATATAGGACTTGGGCTTGAAGTTTTGTTGGGTTTTATTAATTGAAATAATGGGCTGGAAATGCTTGGGCTTTGGAGTTAATGGGGTTAATTGAAGTAGTTGGGCCCAATAGTGTGGTTAATTGAAAGAGTTGGGCTGTTGGGTGTATTATTAAGGCTCAACTGGTTGTTGGGCTGTTGGGTTTATTTATTAATTGGTGGGTTTAATTCAACAAGTAAACTGGCCCATTATTAATAAGGCCCCAAAGTTGTGTTGACTTGGTTTTGGGTTTTAATTTAAACTGTAATTGGTTGAAGGATTCTTAAGGGGCAGATTGTCATTTCTGTGAATATTGAAGTATAGACGATTAGACAGGGGGTTAATTGTAAGGTTTGAAACCCTTAGGACTAAATGAGCTAAAGGACAATTATGGGGTATAGATGGATATTTCACATTGTGTTATTGATATGAATTTCTTCAACCTCAATTCATATACTACCCTAAAAACAACCCCTTTTGACTCAACCTAGGCTAGGTTTTCTTTCAACTCCTTATGACCATTCGGCTATCACCCTTCATGCACTTTCACAACCATCAAATAACTAAAAACAACTTCTTATATCAAACTCCAGTCATTCACAAAGTCATTTATATTCAAATGCACCACAAATGGATTCATACACACCATGCAAAACAAAATCCGGAAAAATGAGTTTACTTGAAACTAAGGAATACAACTTACATAAGAGATGGCCAAGGACTCAATCAAGCCTAAAGGAAACTCTACCAGCTTGAAAGATACTCCACTACCAAGTTTGGCCGAACTTGGGTAAAGGAAACAAGAGAAAACACTTTCTCAAGACAAGTCACTATTCATTCAATATTCAAAGTCCCTTTACAAAATGATCAAGTGGCCTTTATATAGGCTTTACAAAAATTAGGGATTTACCCTAGCAAATATTACATAATGAAAACATTAAAATATTACATTCAAATACAAAAACAAAAGTCCACCACACATGTTCAAATTAAGCCATAACCATTTAATGATCAAGTGGGTAACTTTTCTCTAATTTAAGGACCCTTGTCCTTAACAACAATTTTTAGGGTTTTTCCTCCAAAATTTGAATCAAATGACACCAAAAACTTGGGCTTGGGCCAATGAAACTTGCTCCCACTTCTTGTACACGTTTTAGGTCACAAAATTGGGCTTGAGCCGTGCCTTGGAACCTTAAGACCTCTTGGACAATTTTGTGAACTTCTTTGAGTGCTTGGGATGCTTGGGCCGAATGTTGATCTTCATGTTGTCCTTGAGTCTTCATTGAAATCCTTAGCATTTGTGATGGGCATGATGGGCTAGGATTCTCATCAGTTATATCTCTAGAATGTTTCGAGAGCTGTTCTCATATTTCATGCTTGGCATAAGGGTGTTCATGGAGTGTGTTGTGTCGAATATCCAGGTGAGTGTGTGAAGATATGTTTAGGGTGGAGTGAAAGGATATGTTGTGTCTGTGTGTTTTAAGATCACCCTTTTATAGTACCCCGTCCACCCTCCATACATTAGCTAGCTTGTGTTGTGTTTATTATCCTCTCACGTGCGATTGAGTAGGTCCGTACTACCGCATGGTGGTAGCATCCCATCAAACAAGATGGACACCTGATGAGCTTTAGGCCTGACCCATATGAGTGTGTAGGCAGGGTGACTCTGAGTGTGTGTTGTGTTATTGGACGGATATTGGCCCTTGAATTGTGTTATTAGACAGATATAGGTCTATTGGGTTGTGTTTATTACCCTCTCGTCGCGATTGAGAAGGCCTATACTACTAAATGATGACGTGACATTCCATCTTACTTCGACAAGATGGGCATTTAACGAGCTCCTGACAGGAGTACACCCATGCGAGTGTGTAGGTAGGGTGGCTCCGAGTGTGTGTGTTATCAGGCGAATATTGGCATATGTGTATTTGCTAGTCTATTTATCTGTATATAAGGACATGCATTGGTGTGTACCTTTTTAGATCCCTTGGGTACTATTCAGGCGATGGTGGTGGTGGTGGTTGTACTAACGGTGTGAATGGAGTTGGTTAACTATCCAACGAGTATGAGCTAGGGTGTACTGTGTGAACGTCTAACAGGTACAGGTTAGGGTGAAAATTGTGGACACTTGGTGAGTAATGGTGTGAGTAGGAGTGGGTTTCATGTCGGGAAATGCCCACCCAACTTTGATGATGGGTGTATCGATTATGTGAGTTATAACATGACGATCCATGGTATTTGGAAAGTTTGTACAAGGGTGCAGATTACCTTGTTGGACATGAGTGGGTACGACTTAAGGAATTATTGTGTCCAAAAATTATATAAGGAAAGTGTCGTTTCGCTAAGGAATGGTTATGTGTTGCGTGAAATGCAAGTATTTTCTCATGTCGGTTTAAGGTTGAAAGTTATTTTCATTTATGAACTATGTTATCCACTCACTTGGCTTCCTACTTCACTGTTCTATATTTTTCCCAAGATTGGATATAGGATACGTGGGGTTCATGTTATACGCTTTGATTGGCCACAGACGCATGTTCATCAGCATAATGCTTGTACATCTTAGCACACTCTAATATAATGTTTTATGCAAACCAATGTTTAGAAAATCGGATCGGGCCTTAACCTAGTCAAGGACCCAGTTCAAGGTTTGACAGGTTCGTCAAGCTGGTGACGTCAGCAACAAAAAGATTTTTAAAAATTTACAAATTAGTCTTTTAAATTTTAGTATATTGTAAAATACACCTAAAATTTGTAAATTAGTCCCTAAAATTTTAATATATTTCAAAAATACCCATAAAATTATGAATTATCCCTAAAGGTTTGAAAATTGAAACATTGCAAAAACATCCCTAGAAAATTACAAATTAACCCCTATAGGTTTAAAATGTAATAAAATCCCCTAGAACCTGAACCAGACCGAAGAGGCTGTTGGTTCTCTATTCGATAGGTCCGGTTTTTAGAACATTGATGTAAGCCGTTTTATAAGATTTACATTTTGAGTTGTATAAATGTCATTAAATGTTTCATGAATGGAGTATTATTGTTTATAAATTGTTTTCTAAAAAAGATTTCACCCTCTTTTTGGGATTCCAAGCCCCACAGTGCGCCTGAATCCGGTGGGGTAAGGACCACTCAGGATGGGGCCGGTGGGGTAAGGACCACTCAGGATGGGGCGTGACATAATTAGTATAATATGAATTACGTATTTAAATGGATCAAAAAGCTGCTGGGTCATCATTACTTGATGATTATAAAATAATGAGTAGGATTTAGCTTTATTCAGTTCTGCCGGCAATATATGATTGCCGTTTTCAGGAGGATCAACCTCTAGTTTAATACAATTATGAAGACATTCCTTGTTGAAACATCTTAAAATCAATCAAAACTGTTTTTAACAATAATATTTTGAAAATAACCAGTACTGAAAATTATATTGAAGATACATGCAAACGACCAGGTCAGGCCTAGTATAGATTATGAGATGACAACTAATATTTATATTAGTGTTGTCTCGCAAGTGTTAATGCAAATGAAAGTAATATAATGCGCATTTATTTGTTCTATCTAACTGCATCAAATTATCAACATAATATAGTCAAGTGTCTCTACAATATCTAAAGGTTTGTCCTTGTAATAAGATTTTTTTTTTTTTTTTTAGTTCATTCTACTATTGTTAATTCAGGAAAGTCCTAAAATAGCATTAATTAGGAAACTATTTAATGAGTTTAAGAATATTTTCAGGCATAAGATTAACAGATTATTCATCTTAATTTCTTGCTGCCTATAAATATCATATCATAATCTATAATTCGAAACAAAATCATTTTAGCTGTGCTGTTAGTCCTAGCAGCATGTTAGAGTATTAAGCTTAGGCTACTAATCGAGTCAATTAAGCTTTTAGCGTTAATAAAACAGAGTTTTAAAAAGAATTATGAAGTTCTTTATCTGAATCATACAAACTTTTACATAACTACCATATATATATATATATATTAACAGTTTATATGAATACTTAAATTTCATTGCACACACTTTAGATATTTCACAAACTTTTTTCTACAGCATCAACAGGGTAATACAAAACAATAAGTATTAATAAACTCACTTCAGCTAGAAGGAAGTTAACCGTTTCTAGCTTGTCAGAGTTTCCAGGAAAACAATAGTAATATTGTTGATGTCAAAAGCTTTCATTGTCATCTACCTAACACACTCGAAACTGTTAAATCATTAATTGATAAACTGCTACCTGAATAACCTCCCAATTGCATTGTAGATCTTTTTTGTTCATTTTGTTTCCAAAATGCAGGTTTCTTTGGAATCATCATATCTACTAAGCAAACTCGAAACTGTTAAATCATTAATTTATAAGATGAATATGTATCGTCTAGTGATTCATCCATAAACCCCATGCATTTTCCATCTTTCCATAACTCATATGCCTGAAATTATTTAAAAAAAAAAATTGTAACTATATATCAAAATTATTCTAATGCTAACATTTTGATCCACACATACTTCCAATGAATTATTAAAGAAAATTACATGGTTGGGAAGTCTCAGATTTTCGCTAGACCATAGAAAAGGGAAATCTTTTTGCCACTGATGATTTGCAGAAGTAGAACCCCAAAACTATAAACATCGGATTTAGTTGAGTATATGCCTTTTTGGACATATTCAGGAGATATGTAACCACTGTATTGGATTATTACAAATCATGAGTAGTTTAGTATATGCAAAACAAGCATAATGTTAACAATCATATAACATTAAGATTAAAAACACTTACTATGTTCCGACAACATGGCTTGTGTTTGCTTCAAGATCGTCTTTTGCAAATATTCTAGCCATGCCAAAGTCTGATATTTTAGGGTTCAAATCTTCATCTAATAAGATATTACTAACTTTTAGATCTCGATGAATAATTGTCAATCTTGAGTATTCTTGGAGATATAAAAGGCCTTGTGTAACTCCTTCAATAATATGCACACGTTTTTCCCAGTCCAAAACATATTTTCTGATAGGGTCTGCATCAAATTTAAATGTGAACACTCAATAATGTATCAATTATGAGGGTAACAGTGAAGGAGGAAATTGTGAAAGAATGAAAAAAAATTGCATATAACATTCTAACCAAAAAGATAAGAGTCTAAGCTTTTGTTTGGCATGTATTCATAGATGAGTATCTGATCTTCTTTGTCAATACAAAAACCCAAAAGTCGGACAAGATTCACATGTTGGAGCTTGGCAATAAGTGTAACCTCATTTTTAAATTCCTCAAATCCCTGTGTGGATGCTTTTGAAAGTTTCTTTACTGCTATTACTTGACCATCTGGTAGTATTCCCTAGCAAAATCCACTCTTATATAAATTAAAACTAATCCTTCTGAAATATATTCAACTGAAAACTATAAATAGCCAAATAAGGTGGTACCTTATAAACAGGGCCATATCCACCCTGCCCAAGCTTATTTTTAATTGAAAATCTGTTGGTTGCTGCCTCAATCTCAGCCAAAGCATATACTATCAGATTAGGAGCGTTGCTATTAAAATCTCCAGCTGCTGCTGCTTTATTTACTTTATCACTGGACTGTTTATTTGTGTCCGTAGTCACTGTCAAAGATAAATTAAATTAAAGACTAAATTGTTAACTTCTTCATTCATTGTGATAAACATTAGATTATGATCTTGTTATAAACGATATATTCGTACATATAACTGGAAAAACTTGCCTTTTAATTTCAGCTTTCTCCTCCAGCAGTAACATAGCATAAATATTCCCAGTAGAAGAATTACTGCTCCTATTGTAGGCAAAACGATTACCGACGAACGCTTCTTGATTTGTCCATGTTTATTATCCTCCGGAACTAGAGAATTATTTGTCTCCAGCCCAGCTGGAAAAATTAATTTCTATGTTAACCGGATGTTACACTTTTTTTAAAGTGTAAAGGTGAATAATCTGGTTGTTATAAACTAAATTAATTTGAACTACAATAAATACTGATCACGTTAAGTACATACCTGCAGCTGGGAAAGAACCCAATTATAGTCATAGGAGACTTGCCACACAAAATACCCAAGTAGCTTCTTCTTCTTGGCATAAGAAACCCTTAGCTCTAACAGCCTCCAACGTCATCAAAAGGCAAACCAAGTTGTTCCGTTTGTCCAGTAATTCAACACATAAGTTGAATTGTACCTGACAGGAACATTCAGGACCATAAAGCTCAATGTACTTCTTGATTTCCCTATAGGTTAAAGAACGATCAAAGGCAAAGCCCTTTGCTGGTGCACCAATAGTATTTATCATTGGATTCTCGAGCGTCCATGCATATCCGAAGAAAGGCAAAATCAAAACCAATTTATTAGCTGATAATCCTCCTTTGATCCACTGTCTTATGCCGTAATCTGAATTAACAGCAATATTACTTGGGTCAAACAGAGACGCATGGAGTGCCCGTAAGGTTGCGCAAGGGATCATTGGTGTAATCACTAAGACAACACATGAACCCAATTTAAATGTTCTTGTATTGTCTTTATAGGGTAACTAACTGAAGACAACGATGGTGAATATCTGACCTTAGCTGTCAAGATCAGTTGTGACTGGTTAGAGTTTGTTGCCTCCAGATTTATAGCAGCTCTCCATTCTTGAAACAGAACTCCCATATTGAACATATCAGATCTTGTGCTTGGATTGTACCAATCAAGGTCTAGACCTTGAAAACCATAAAGACGGGCTATTTTTATCGAGGAGTCAATGAATGATTCTCTGTAAGAAGAATTGCTTGCCATTATAGAAAAATTAGCTTGATAATCATCGGATATAGATAGCAGTGTAGTGACTGATGGATTCTTTCGTTTCACAGTATCTATGAAGGAGGAGAAGCGTTCATCATCAGCTGGTGATACAGAGAGTTGGTAGGTGGTAGAATTCGCAGTCCGCAGAAGCACAAATAATGTGAGTAAAGAGAGCAGAATTTATGCCCGAAACGGGGACCTCAAATGGTTGGAATACCAGTAATAACCAACCCTGATCCAATTAGTTTGCGCCATTGAAAGATGGAATTGTGGACACAGGAAAATATGGACTACAAAAATGATGATCTTGGATACCATTGGATGTCAAGGCAGATAGAGAGCAGAGAAAAGTTCTTCTTCTAATATCTCTAGCACTGAAATCAAGTTTTTGATAAGTTTCTAGTGGACACTAGTCTCCCAGTCGAAACTTCAACTTTTGCATACGGAATCAAATCAAGTAAAAAAACATAGTGCGCGGTAGGGCGCTGGTAAAAATTATGGTTTAATGGAAACCTTTAATTCTGTCAATAGGGAATTGGAGTACAGTACAAGCCAGGGACGGAGCCATTAAGAGGTGGTAAAAATCATAAGTAACATGCTTACATATATATTATAAGAATTATAAAAAAGAAAAAAAAATTAATATCACAATTTTATCTAAAAGTTATGCACTGAACCATTTAATCTAAAAGTTTAATTTCTTCAAATAATGATCCAGCATTAATATTACAATTTACAGATATCAACATGCATTTTAATTTAATATTATGCTCAAATATCATTGCATCTTTCTTCCACCATTACTATATATTATACTTATATCTTCAATCATGATATACAACATGTATATAGAATCCATAAATGAGTGCCAAATTAACTATCATCTTGCTAGCTGGATACAAATTGCTAAATCCAATACGTAAAGACCTTGACTTGGTCCATAAAAAAATTTATGGACATAATAAGGTCAAAGGTCTTCATAGTAGGCCAAATTCACTTATCAAAGACTCTAAATTTGTCCTTGTTATAAGAAATTTTACATAGGAAACTACAACGAAACTTCCTGGGTTACATAAAAGACCTTGACCTACCAAGGAGAGGAATTAATAAGCTGCTTACTTTTACCATAATTAATTTAGACAATAATATCTCTTTTGGTTAATTAGCAGCTTAATTTGAGTTTATATAAATTTATGCACATATGTTAAGAATAAAATGTTAAATTTAAATTTTAGTAATTTTGCAAAAAAATTCAGAATTATTCTCTCC
>CM047904.1:26427701-26450384 GCA_026229545.1 Pistacia atlantica
GAATTATTCTCTCCTTCAATTAGTATTTAAGGACTTTCATAATTGTTAAGGTGCCATTCATATTCTTTTTTTTTTTTTTTTTTCCCAAAAACGTAGATAAAAGATAACCATTATTTTTGTAAATGCTATCTTTCAATAACAAAAGGATAAAGGTAAATAAAGTGTTATCTATAATTATTTCTAGAATCTAAAAAGTTATTATTTAGGACATTCACATGAAAAATCAATATATATATATATATATATATATATATATATAACTTAAAATTTTGTTTTAAATTGGAACACGAATTCTTTGTCGTAGATATGTTACAATCTACTGCATATGAGAAGAAAGTTGGAAGTAATTATTTTCTTTTCTACCTAATCAACTCGTAGACCATAGAATTATAATAGAATGACGGCTGAAAATTTGTGTCAAACTTTTATATCTATTAGTTGATAGTTCATATAAGTAGACTATTTTCACCTAGCTACCAGTTTTGAAACTGTTACATCATTTATTGATGAAGTACTCTCTGAATAACCTTGCAAATGTAATGGAGATTTACTTGGCCCATTTCCATTATTTTGTTTCGAGAAAGCAGGCTTCTTCGGGATCATCATGTCTTTAGTTTCATTTTTGAGCATCGAGAAAACTTTCAACATGGGCGGTCTATCATTTGGGTTTTCTTGGACACATAACAGAGCTACTTGCAAGCATCTCATTAATTTGCAAGAGGAATTTGTATCATCTAGTGACTCGTCCACAAACTCCATGCCTTTACCATTTTTCAACAGCTCATATGCCTGAAATTATCAAATAATTTATGATGTTGTTAATTACACACTTTGATCCAAAGAATATCATTAAACCAATGATTTTTAAAAAAAGTAGACTTACATAGTCTAGAAGGCTCAAACTTTCATTTGGTCCATGTAAAAGGGAAATCCTTTTACCACTTATGATCTGTAGAAGTAGAACCCCAAAACTATAAACATCGGATTTGGTAGAGTATATGCCTTTTCGGATGTATTCAGGAGGTACATAACCACTGCATTGGATTATTATAAAACAATGACAAAGTAAATACAAAACAGGCAAAACCTTGAGACAATAATATAGCAATAAGAGTTTATACACTTACAGTGTTCCAACAATACGTTCTGTATTTGCTTCAAGATCATCTTCTGCAAATATTCTAGCCATTCCAAAGTCTGATATTTTTGGCTTCATATCTTCATCTAATAAGACATTGCTAACTTTTAAATCTCTATGAATAATTGTCAATCTTGAGTATTCTTGGAGATATAAAAGCCTCTGTGTAACACCTTCAATAATATGAGCACGTTTGTCCCAGTCCAAAACATATCGTTTAATGGGGTCTGCATCAAATTTAAATGTGAAAACTCAATATTGTAACAGCTATGAGGTTAACCAAAGAAAATCCCCTAAGAATGAACAAAAATTAAGAAAAAAATTCTGACCAAATAGGTAAGAGTCTAAGCTTTTGTTTGGCATGTATTCATAGATGAGTATATGTTCTTCTTCCTCAATACAATAACCTAAAACTCGGACAAGATTCACATGTTGGAGTTTTGCTGTAAGCGTAACCTCATTCTTGAATTCCTCAAATCCTTGAGTGGAGGTTTTTGCAAGTTTCTTCACTGCTACTTCCTGCCCATCTGGTAGTATTCCCTAGGAAAATACACTAGATAAGCAAATTCTGACTTTTTCTATCCCTTAAAATTAAATTAAACTATACCCTGCGAAAATTAATTGAACTGAAGACTACAAAAGTCAAGCGCCAGAAAAGCTTTTGTTCTTAAAATGATAGACAGCCTAATAAGGTATGGTACCTTGTAAACAGGGCCATATCCACCTTGTCCGAGCTTATTTTCTATTGAAAATCCGTTCGTAGATGCCTCAATATCAGCCAATGTATATTCTATCAGATTAGGAACATTGCTATTAAAATCTCCAGCTGCTACTGCTCTATTTACTTCACTCATTTGTTGTTTACTGGATTCTAACATCCCTGCCAACCATAAGAAACAAATTAAAGAATTGTAGAAAAGAAAAAAAAAAAAATGAACATCTGACTTTTTTCGTTGTTTTAATAAAAATGGACAATCATCAAAATAGTTTTAACTGAAACAGTACTTAAATATATTGTGAAAATTTTACCTTTTAATATAAGCTTTTTCCTCCAGCAGTAAAATATCACAAATATTCCAAGTACAAGAATAACAGCTGCTGTTGTAGAAAAAAGGATAACTAACGAACTCCTCTTATTTTGTCCCATTTTTTTATCCTGTGGGGCTGAAGAATTATTTATAGGCACCTCAGCTGGAAAATACATAGAATGTTAACAAAGGCCGTATATGTTGAAACTCAGGTGTGGCTTTCGCTTTTGTTTACCATCCAACATGTGTCTACTTGTAGAGGCTAAGAGAAGAATTTTTACCCCTCTTTATTCGGGAAAGTTTAGATGAAATTTCTACTCAATCCAAATTGATAATATAATTACAATTCAATAAAGAACATTTGTGGGAGCTTCATCTTGATAAAAATCTTTTATAATGTCGTATGTACACTATCATCTAGTTGCAATAAGCCATTTGTGTTGTACAATATTAAAATATAGAGAAGTGATCAGAAAACCTACAATAAACGAAGTCGTACGTTACTTACCTGCAGCTTGAGAAAGTACCCAATTATCATCATAGGAAACCTCCCACACATAGTAGCCAAGTAGGTTCTTCTTCTGCGCATAAGCAACCTTAGCTTTAACAGCTTCAACGTCATCAAAGCCAATCCAAGTTGTTCCCTTTGTCCAGTAATTAACCACATAAGTTGAGTTGTACATAACATGAACATCCGGACCATATCGCTTAGTGTAATTTTTTATTTCTTTGTATGTCAGAAATCCATCTTTTGTAATAGCAGGTCCCTTGGCTGGTGCACCAATTCCGTTATCCTTGGGATTCTCAAGAGTCCATGCATATCCACATAAACGCAAACATAAAACCAACTTGTTAGCCGATAGTCCTCCTTCTATCCATTTTGTTACACCTTGATCTGTATTAGTTAAATCGCTTGGGTTATACAGAGCAGCATCAGCGCCGGTAAAGTTCCTCCATGCAGGATCTGTGAAATCACCAGATACTACATGAACCCAGTTCAAATATTTTTGAATCATCTCTATGGGGTGACTCGGTGAAGACCAATATGGCATATAGTTAACGGTTGCGGTCAAGATCAGTTGCGACTGGCTAGAGTTTTTTGCTTCCATACTGATAGCATCACTAAACTCTTTGAAGAGAACACCTATATCAAACGCGTCATCGAAGCTTGGGTATGAACTTGAGTACCTAGGCAAATCAAGGTCTAGGCCATGAAAACCATAAAGCCTAGCTGTATTTACTGCAGAGTCAATGAAGGTTTTTTGGTTAGAAAAAAAATCATCAGCCCTTGATGAAGAAATGGTTGTCGAGTTTTCGTGGTAACCCCAAATAGATAGAAGTGTTTTGACAGATGGGTTCTTTAGTTTCACGGTGTCTGTGAAGGTGGAGAAGTGTTTCTCATCCGCCGATGATAAAGAGAGTTGGTAGGAGGTTAAATTGACTTCAGCAGAACCACAAATAATGTGAGTAAATAGAGCAGAATTTATTTCCGAGATCGGCAACCGATCATATTCTGAATTATAACGGTAATAACCAACTCTGAGCCAATCAGTTTGCGCTATTGTAAGAAGTATTTGCAAACAAAGGTAAATATGGAATACAAAAATGATAATATTGGATTCCATTGGAAAAGCTGATGAAAAACCAACTTGCTATCTATTAGCTCTTCTTTGCTACATATATCGTGCAATCAAACACTAATCAATCGTAGAAAATTCAACTTTGACAAATGCAATGGTTACCGAGGCCCACACTAGGCCTGCATGCTATTAGCTCAATTTCTTTTCAGGAGCCAATTTCTTATAATAATCCGTAGTTTTAAAGTAACAAGGAGGATAGAAAGTTTAAAGCGTAGAAGGCTTTCTTGACCCTCCAAGTTGTTGTAAAAAATCTAAGTTTGGCAATTTATCGAACACTTATTGTGCGGAATATTACAAGCTTGAAACAATAATGCACTAACCTAACATTACAAATAATTGACAATATACAAGAGCAACAAACACCACAAGGACATAAAATCAAAACAACAATATGATTGGTTTAGCCAAAATAGCCTACATCCATGGACGATGATGATGGTTTTACAATATGAAGAATAATAAATATTATTACATACTCTTCACAATAGTCAAGTAAATAAGTTTTCATCAAATTTCAAACGAAAGTTAATCCTATAGAGTAATCTATCCAAGAAAACAAACGCAAATTCCTCCACTTTTTCTCTAAAGACTGCAGGCTAATGACTTAACCAAATCAAAGAAACAAAGCTTTTATAAATATAAAACAAAAGACAAAGACAAATTTACCATTAATGAAAATAGCTAAGTTAGAGCCCATATACAACACAACCATTTTGTACAAGGGTAATGCTAGAAGAAATCTTATAAGATTTCTCTACAAAGTAATGTGATAAGAAAAGAATAAAAGAGTGAATACAAACTTATCATATTCATTTTTTATCACGTCATTTTGTATATAAATTTTTGTAAAATTTATTTGTATAAACCAAATAAAGTATACTATATATATCAACTTTTCATACAAACTCATCAAATTGAGGTGTTTAAATGTAATTGGGTGATTTTGAATTAAAGATAAATTAAATAATTAAAGGAGATGATATACCAAACATGTAAAATATTTTGTATGGATGAGTTTGTGCCAAAAGTTTGTATATGTAATATTATATTAACGTGAGTCCTTTTATATATACCGGTTAATAAAAAAAGACTTATTTAAAGAGACGTAATCTTATCTATGATTATATAGATGGTACATGTTCATCAGAAAAGTTAACCATATATATTGAACTGCTTGTGTGAATTCATCTAAATTTTTTTTTTCTGATTTTGGATGGAAGAACTTGTACACTTTCTTATTTATAAATATAAAATATCTAATATTTTAACCATAATGAGTAGTAGTCATGAAAAAAAAAATTGTAAATTTGATATCACAACAGGAACCATTTGTAATTATCCTTTCTTCCACGAAATTACTTTATCCACTAAAAAAAAAGTTTCGAATTTATCCCTTTTCAGATGTCCCAACAGTAAAAACTTCTTATATAAAGTAGGCTTTGTAGCCTCATAATTTAACATAACTCCTTAACGGATTTTTCTCATTTTCTTTTTATTCTTTATTTTATTTATTAATTTCTGTTTGGTTAGGTCCTTGTAGCCATCAATGAAGTCTATATATTTGATTGAAAACACTATAAACTTGATTAAGAATAGAAAATTTTCCTGTTTATTTACAAATTAAATGAAGGTCCTTAATTTAAGACGAGAATAGATAGGAAGAATAATTTTCATTAAACTGGGCTCCCCCAAATTAAATGAAGATCCTTAATTTAAGACCTAAATGTATAGGAAGAATAATTTTCATTAAACTAAGAAATTTGTTTTGTTTAGTTGAAAGTGGGGATATGATACAATGTTAAGTTGTCATTCATAAAAGCTAAAACTTGTAGGAGGGGCTGAACATTAATATTTATACTAATATAACTAGTATAAATATAAGTGTACAAAGTTTCGAAACACACATGCTGGTGGAAGTAAACGCCAGTAAAATCCATAAAAATCATGATGTAAAAACGTATGATATATATGGACATAACTAAGTCAAGGTCTTTGAGTAGGCCATAATCACTTTAAGAGACTATTAACATAGACCTTATTAAAAAGATCATGACTTATGGGAACATTCAATGAAACTTCTATCTTACATTGAAAGAGTATTTTGATTATAGAACATGGAAGATTTTAGTTTAGAAATAATCAATGACATTAATTATAAAGATAAAAGGGAATGAATAAAAACATAAAATCGTTGGGTTGTGATACACATGACTATTTTAAAACCCGGATCGGACTGATCGGTCAGATCGAGACCTGACAGCCTCTCTGGTCCGGTTCAAATTCCAGAGGTTTTTGATATTTTTCAAAGTTGTAGGGACTAATTGGTAATTTTTAGGGGTGTTTTTGAAGTATTTCAGAGTTATAGGGAATAATGAAATTTTTTGGGGAATTTTTTAATACATTAAAATTTCAGAGCCTAATTATAATTTTATAGGAGTATTTTTGTAATATATTAAAATTTAAGGGACTAATGCAGTTTTTAAAAATATTTTTATTGCTAAGGTCACCAATCCAATCGGTTGGACCAGTCGACCTGTAATCCAGTCACTTTGTCGAGTCTCACAATGGGTCGGGTTTCAAGATAATGATATACATGAAGTGGTACTATTGTCGTATTCAATAGATTTTTTCATCTTCAGTTATTGTCTTTTTAATTTAGGTAAAGACCTTCTTTGGTTCAACTTAGAGTGCCTACTAAATTAAAGGTGAAATCGTTCCTTACGCCGTTGCGGTAGCCTAGGGTTAATACACTTTAATTGTTGCCATATTACTACAATAGTTTTTCAGAAAGACAAGTAGTGTTTGCCCCTTAATAAGAGGATGAGAATAATAATACACCAAGACTTTTAAATGAAAACAATGACTACGTCTGCTTTCCCAACCCCAACTACACGAAAGAAAAAGAGAAAATAAAAGAGTGAATTAATTAAAGATTTTTAATTTTCTCCTAACCAATAAAAGTTATTAATTAAAGATCTTCAGATAATTAAACAACCTAGTTAATTAATTGTAATAATATTTGTTAGACTGGGTATAACAAATATTATGTGGGTGTAAATAGTATCAGAGCTTTGAAAGACAGGGGGTATATGTGTTTGTACCTGTTAACCTGTTGAAAGTTCTATAGCATGAATAATGATTTAAATGATAAAGTCTGTTTAAATAAGACTTGTTTTCATTTAGATCATGGTCTCGAGGGAAAACCGGAGATCGGTTTGTTAAATACTGTCGTAGATAAGTTAGAGCTTTTGACCCAGAAGCTTGAAAACTTAGACAGGAGAGTGAATTATACGGTGTATCGTATATTTGCTCTAAACGAAGAATTAACCCAAATTGGGAACCAGATTGAAAACGTTAATTCTGTACTTCAAAAGGTCAAAATACTAGAACGTGTTTTAACTATTTTACTAAGTCGGTAAGATAGGAGATGTCTCTGGTGTTAAGCGACATCGAACAAGTATGGCCTATTGAAGGATATATTGAACAAGAGGTTAAACGGGTTGTGTTGGACCTCTGTAACGGCAACCCAGATATTCGAGAAGAATATTTGACTTGGCTAGGTGTAAAGCAACTTTTGGATGTTATTCAAAAGGCTTTTAGTCAAGGGTGTACAAAGATTTTGTGTTTTATTTGCGGGATTTCCACCATTGAAGTCTCTAAGCTAGAGCTTCAAAATAAGTGGTTGGAAAAAGCTGAGGCGGTAATTCCTTACTGGTACGGCGAATCCCAGTCGGATCCAGCTCCTACACCATATAAAGAGTCGGACTTTGCGACTGAGTTGAGACTTGATTCAGATTGACCATGGGTGGTCAGGACGTTTTGGATCAGTTCGCGGCTAGTCTGTAGGAAAAATATCCTAGATTGCCTCCAGGATATGCAC
This sequence comes from Pistacia atlantica, assembly GCA_026229545.1. Classification (NCBI taxonomy): domain Eukaryota; kingdom Viridiplantae; phylum Streptophyta; class Magnoliopsida; order Sapindales; family Anacardiaceae; genus Pistacia; species Pistacia atlantica. Next base: position 26,435,388 of record CM047904.1, read on the forward strand.
AGTTTGTGGCCAAAGAAACCCAAGGTGATTGGGAAAAGGCGGAAAAACTCTTTATGAAAGGTGTAAAGGAAGAAGACTTTATTTCTAAAGTGGATGGAAAACGGAAGGTTGATATTCCGGAAATTTCTACCTCAGATGCTGAACGAATCAGCAGGTATTATGAGGAAGAAATGAAGAAACAAAGGAAAGGAGAAGAAACTGGAGGATTAAAACTTACTTCAGGTCTTAAAAAGGCGGAGCTCGATGAGCTAATCTCGAAACTCAGGGAGTCTGAGTTTAAAGATGATCCCCTTGAAGGAATTCGTAATCCTTTAAATTCTTTCGAAGGATTTCTTAAAAAAATCTCCAAACCCGAATATAAACAAACTTATCCCACAAGGATAAGGTCGGAGTTTATACCTAGGGGAGCACCTAGAATGGTGGAGATACCGTCTAGCTGAAGTTTCCTAAACATCAATTATGTTATGAATGTAACGGATGCAATCGAAGCATGGGAAACTGTTAACTGGGTTCATATATAAAATAAGAACTTTGGACTCAGTGATACTTACAGGTTTCTAAGATCCACACTGCAGGGAGCTGCAGGAAGCTTTTGGAGAAGTCTAGAAGCTGGTACAGGTCTGTTAGATACTGTAAGGGACTTGAAAAATGGAGAGGCTATCTTTGCACTTTTCAAGGATATGCTCTGTCGAGAATTTACTGGGATAACTATTACCAGTAGGAACCTCGCAGAGGTAGTTGCCTTAGAAGCTTTAACAAAACTTAGGCTTTGTGACATGTGTTTGTTTGAAAATTTCGTCTGTGAGTATAGACGATATTTTTATCAGTTGCCTGGTGGTACACAGGAAGTCATGAATAATATTTTCTTTGCTAAGCTTCCCCCAGGATGGGATAAGGCAGCAAACGAGGCGTTTAAACTTCTACTTGAAAAGAATCAGGTAGCTGATTCTTTGGGAGGAAGAATAGAAGCTGTTAGACAACTCGTAAGGACAAGATGTTTGAACGCCAAGCTGAATAAAGAAGCTAAAAGGCTTGAGTTCAACGAATCTTGTTGTCAAAACTTTGATGGAGTGCCAGGACAATATGGCTGTGAGTCGAGGGTTTCGACTAAACATCAAGGTTGGAAAAACCATATGAAACGAAAAGGATCGTTCGGTAAAAGGAATTTTAGGCCGAAACGTTTTCGCAATATGGTAAAACGACCTGTTACTAATAAACAGAATCTTCCGAATCATGGAAGGTTTATTAGTCGAACAGGGAAAGGTAGACTTAACACCAAGGAACTTGGAGCGCGTAAGTTTTGTGCTACCTGCCCATCTGGCAAAAACGCAAAAGATTGTAATTGTTGCTGGATTTGTGGTGACAAAAATCATTTTGCGGATGAATGCCCTCATAAGGGAAAGAAGAAGGCAGCGGTACGATTTTTGGAAATCAATGCGGAAAGCCAAACTTCTGAATTTGAGCCAGTTTGGGGATACGGAATTGATTCTGATGATGAAGTTTATGAATTAATTTCGGATTACTCTGATGATTCTAATTCTTCAGAGGATGACTCAAAAGATATGACTTTTGAAGAACAATCTTCAAATCTTCAACGCGTAGGTATATTCATGCAACGGACTAGTAGTCTTAATGAGTATCCTAGGAATATCGGTATTGGTGATGAGGATGATCTTATCCCGATTAGAAATGAAGTTGAACATCCTAACTCGATAATTAGTTTATCATCTAATTACGAGGATCACTCGGGTAACCCTGACAATTGGGTAATTCCGAGGTTAACACCTAGAGAGGTTTTTGAGAAACGCTCTAAGTGGCTATTTAAAGCTAAAGGCTTGGAAGATGTACACGAAAAACCTGTTCGTGTAGCTTTGTCTCAATCTCGATAGGGGGAATTAGTACTCTCAAATGACGAGTGGCTACGGAAGGTTCGAAATCTTGCCAAATGGGCAAATGGCAAGTATAATTATGTTCAACTTGGTGCTATACAGATTCGTGTGCAAGGACTATTCCGTGGAAGAATGAATGTACCTGTTCAAGTTGCTTTACTGGACAGACGATGGCTTACGTTTGAAAAAGCTTTAGTTGGCGGTTTTCACGCTAACCTAGCTTTGGGAGATGCCTACGGGACTGTTAAACCAGGATATATGGTTAGTCTCTAGGATCCAAACCTCAAACGGATTATGGTTCTTCGAATTCATACTTCCGGACTCAAAGACTTGATGGCTTCTAGTGATGGAATAGCAATTCAGTATAGGTTGATTTATCGCTTGATAAATTCTGTTAATCCTATACGTATGAACTCTAGTGCAGATACTGAGGTTCATGGCCCGGGATAGGATTCTGTAATTCCAATTCGACCTACGGTAGTCAATGCTAAGGCTCTTACGTGGCCGAAACGATGGGTTTTGGAATATTCAACGCAGCCCAGCGTGGTGGAATTAAACCCAAATCGGGAAATTCAAATCCAAGAACTTGATAATGAGGTAGAGGTTACTCTTCCTACGCCTAGAAACTCGGTGTCTCTAGAGCGGAATAAGGAAATTCAACCTATCATATCAAGGAAAAATATACTGGAAACAGATGACACTACTAGTGATGCTGGAAGTAGCAATAGCAGGAAAATAGTTGGGTATAAATCTGTGCAAATTCTAGTATATGAAGAAGAGACTCCAAGCACGAAAATGATGATGAGTCATGAAATGCATTGTCATGCGATAGTTCAAGGGACTATTGACACATGCATACGTGCAAAACTGTGTTTTCCAGAATATGAGGAATATACTCTGGATATTCTTGTAGACACATGGGCAACCAAATGTATTGTAAGGAAGCAATGTTTTCCACAGGAGCTTTGGAAACCATTAGAAAAACCTATCCTAAATACGGTTGCAGATGGAGGTCAAAGTATGATCACGGATGTGGTAGAAAACGTGGTTATACTGTTAAACGAGAAAAAATTTACTCTAAGGGAAGTCTTAGTAGTGGAATACTTGGAGGTAGATTTTATTCTCGGAAATAACTTTCTGCGAGATCAAGCAGAAGTTAGGCCATTTACTCAGGATAACGACCACATTATCCTTAGAGGACATAAAATCCCTATTCTTGCTAAGCCTGAAGTTTTGAAAGTTAGAAACGGTTTTAGACCGGTGAAGCTAAGGCAAGAAGTAGATCACATTGTTTTCCAGGTTTTGGAGACAAAGAGTTGGTGGTTGAAATCTTCTGGCGCAGAAGAAGTGGATGAGGCTTGTAATGTTTTCTTTCAAAGGTTGTATCTTAGTTATCATAGAAACCGGATCGCACGAGGTATATCGTAGGAGGATGATCCCTCTGGTGCATGCCTTGAGAGCACGGATAAATTCATACATAAGGAAAAAATCTTGAAAACGAGAGCCAAAAGAACTCTTTAAGGATTGAGGAACTTGTAAAATCCTTTAAAGAGGAACTTTCTCCATGCTTTGATGATCAACCATTAAAGTTATGGGAAAGGAACGGTATATATGCTTCACTTGAAGTGAAAAGGAAGGATGATAAAATAGTGACTAAATCCTAGCTTTATACTCCTGATGCAGAGGAGGAATTCAGTAAGCAAATACCGAAATTGCTGGAAAAGCAATTGATACGTGCCAGTAAAAGTCCACACTCTTCGCCAGCATTCATGGTTATGAATAGAACTGAGCAATTAAGAGGTAAAGCGCGGATGGTTATCGATTATAGGCAATTAAATAAGAAAACCATTGACGATGCCTATAAGATACCAAACAAATCAGCTTGTTTGAATAAAGCTAGATTTGGAAAAATCTTCTCTAAATTTGATTTAAAGTCAGGATTTTGGCAAATCAGAATGGAGGAGTCAAACATTCATTTGACGGCTTTCACCTGTCCGAAAGGATTGTTTGAATGGATGGTTCTGCCTTTTGGGCTTAAGCAGGCACCATCAATATTCCAGAGGAAAATGGATAAAGTCTTTGGAGATTTATCTAACTTTTGTGTAGTCTATATTGATGATGTTCTGGTTTTTAGTAAGACCAAGGAAGAACATGTAAATCATCTTAGACTGGTGAGCAAAATGTTTCTTGATAATGGAATGATTCTATCTGAAAGAAAGGTAGAATGGTTTAAGAACAAGGTGAAGTTCTTAGGCGTTGAGATAGGTGAAGGAGGTATTCAACTTCAAGAACATATCTCAAAGAAGTTGCTAGAATTTCCAGATGTGCTAGAAGATAAGCACATGTTACAGCAATTTCTTGGATTACCCAATTACATGCGCGAGTATGTTCCTAATCTCGCTAATGTAATCAATGGCTTGACACTTAAGGTTAGTGATAAAGTGCCCTGGGTTTGGACACTTGAAGATACTAATTGTGTTAAGCAGACCAAGGCCTTGACAAAGCAATTAAAACAGTTAGAACTCCCAAAAGATGAGGATGCGCTTATTATAGAAAGCGATGCGTCTCATTTGTATTGGGGAGGTATGCTTAAGGCTAAAGGTACTGATAATATTAAACGGATTGTTCGATATGCGTCAGGAAAATTCTCTCCTGTTAAAATAAACTATCCTGTCCATGAGAAGGAAGTTTTAGCAGCGAAAGAATGTATTGACCGATTTCGATTGTTCGTAATCAGTGAGAAATTTACTTTAAGGACAGACTCTAAATATTTAAAAACCTTTATCAAGCTGTCTTTAAAGGATGACAAAGCTAGACTAATTAGATGGCAAATTTGGTTTGCAAATTATAGAATCAAATTTGAATATATTTCTGGTAAATCTAACTTTGTTGCTGACTTTTTGTCCAGACATTTTGCAGAAGATTTGCAGGATAACGTCGGACAAGAAGGAAACTGGAAATCACTTCTCATGCTCCAAGTGTAAGCAACGAGGACACTTGAGAAGGAACTGCCATTTGAAGGTTACTTCGACTTCAAAGGTTATTGCTAAAAAAGAGAAAACTGCGGATAAGCAGGTGGCTTCTTCTTCTAAGCAGGTTACTATTGTCAAGCAGGTTGAACGAAAGAATCATGACTATGATTCTGATACTTCGGATAGAAGAAACCCGAAATTTCAACGATTGATGGGTGAAACTTCTACGAAGGGAAATAGTTCTGAAAAGAGGGTTACTCTTAAGAAAGAAACGACTCATAAAAAAGCAATAGTTTGCTGGTCTTGTAAACAGGAAGGACATGAACGGGCTAATTGTCCACTGTCAAAGATTAAAAATTCTGAGGAATCATCGTCATGCGCTACAAGCGTGGTAACACACACTCCACAAAAAAAACGGTTAATTGACGTAGATATTTGTGAGAGGTTTAGCTTTCCAGAAGGCGTAAGATTAACTTCTACAAGTCAAACACTCTGGGAGAATATGGAAACCCAAATTAGGATCGCAATGGCGACAAGAAAAAAGGGGAAGTACAGCTGCAGAGGTGTTTAGAAAACTAGCAAGAAGGTTAGCTTGGCTGGAAGCTGACAAATTGTTTTATGAGGATGAGGAGTTCAATGGAACTGCCTTGCTCTATGAGGCAGGAATTCAAAAACTTGAGGTAATGAGAAAATGTCATTTGTTTGATATGTTGAAACTCAAACTCGAGAATTTGAATGAATTAATAATGAAATTGGAAAAAACTGACTTGACGGATGTGGTTCGAGGATTAGCAATTTACCCTAATAGAGCTATGGAATTGTTCGTTCCATGGAAAATCTTTAGAAAAGGTTTCTGTAGAGATCTTTTGACTAAAGGATGGATCGATACATTGCAAATTGACGTAGAGGAAGTGATGGTGGGTCCGAATATGCCAGATGCGGTTAAGCAAACGCTCTGTGTATTGAATCGGAAAGTTGCCACCTTCACTTGCATGATTACTTCCTCATTGCAAGAGAGCTATGATGTTCAACCTGTACAGATATGGGAATTTCTTGTAGGAGAACCATGGTACGGAATTATGCTCGATAGTGAGGTAAAGATGGGTTCTTATGCACTAGAAGAAATTCAAAAGAAAGAAGAGGAAGATTGGACCAGGCTACATATTGCAAAATTGCTACTGGTTAAATCCAAACTGGAAGAGCTCGTTTGGGCAAATGCTACTGTCCATATTCAGAATGGAATTGTGGTAGTTATACCAGACAGGTATGCATTGATCCAGGATACTCTTTTTCAACATAATCAGACCTAGTTAAGAACGCTATTAGAAGGGTTTGATTTAGCCCATTTATCTAAACAGGCCTTGATGGAAGGAACTATTGATCTTCTAAGGTTGGTCTTAGCCCACGACCAGGAAGCCTAAGAAGATGAGACTCTAAAAGCTTTTATTGATCTTATAGAAGTGGATAACTTCAAAGATTGATAAAAATCTGGAGGATGGAGATTTGGACAACCGGAAACGTCCAACACGTAATACGCTGACGTGTATCCAAAAAGCGGAAGTAATACGTGGACATCCAAGATTTTGCCGACGAAATTTAACGAAGCAAATTTAAAGAAAGCCTTGGGTGTTGTGTCGTATGTCTTATGTAAACATGTGTAAAGTGTATTAATGTTGAAAGATCTCATAAATAATTTTGATTATGTACCATATTTGTTATACTCTATATTTAGTTAGTTTAGAAGTTTATGAGCTGTATTAGTAATCTTAGGAATCAATATTTATTTTCTTCTATATTAGGGTAGTAAGTTGACTAGTATATTTCTTCTTAATTAGGGAGATTAGCTACCTTTTTTTGTACCTAGTTAAGCTCTTTAAATAGCTATACATCAATATAGAAAAATAATTCAGCCTTCTTTATATTTTTTGTTCACTGTTTTTATGGTATCAGAGCAAAAAAAAAAAAAAAAAAAAATCCTAGGTTTGAATCCTTTTTCTTTTTATCTCTAAAATGTCTAAAGTCACGTCTGGGACAAGCCAGCCTCTTCAGCCATCTCAGTCCGAACCTCAGAGAAATACATCTAAAAACCATCCCATTCAGATTACTACAATCCAACTAAAGGGTGATAATTTTCTTCGATGGTCACAATCTGTTCGCATGTATCTCCGAGGAAGAGGAAAGATTGGCTATATCACAGGTGATACTAAGCAGCCTGACGTGAATGACAAAACTTATGCCATTTGGGATGCTGAAAACTCAATGGTAATGACATGGTTAGTCAATTCCATGACTGAAGAGATAAGTGCAAACTACCTGTGTTACTTTACAGCCAAGGAATTATGGGACAATGTTACAGAAATGTACTCTGATCTTGGAAATCAATCCCAAGTTTATGAGTTGACCCTACGACTTGGGGAAATTTGCCAAGGTGAGGATTCTGTGACAAAGTATTTCAATTCTCTTAAACGGATTTGGCAGGACCTGGACTTATTCAATGATTATGAGTGGAAATCAAAGGATGACTGCAACCAGTACAAAAAGATAGTGGATACTGGCCGAATCTTCAAATTTCTTGTAGGTCTAAAAGTTGAATATGATGAGGTCCGTGGCCGAATAATTGGAAGAAATTCCCTGCCTCCAATTGGTGAATTTGCAGAGGTAAGGAGAGAAGAGAGTCGGAGACACGTGATGTTGGGAAAGAAGACTGTAGGTTCAACCGCATCCATGGAAGGATCAGGGCTGGCTATTCCTGAAGCCCAAGTAAGCAGTAGAACTTCTCAAAACCAGCGTGCAGAAGACAAAAACAACCTGCAATGTGACTACTGTGGAAAGCCACGCCATACTCGCGAAAAATGCTGGAAGTTGCATGGTAAAACACCTAATGGTAAGGGAAAAAAATCTGGTGAACATAGCACACCTACAGCAAATGAGGATGAGTCATCTCCATTTAGTAAAAAGCAATTAAGTCATCTTCTTAAACTGCTGAAATCTTGCTCATCATCTAATGCTCCTATCGGTTCAATGGCCCAAACAGGTAGTAATTCTTTGGCTTTATTTGTTCTAGGAAGTACTACTCCTTGGATCATAGATTCAGGAGCCTCTGATCATATGACAAGCTGTTCTCAATTGTTTGATTCATATTATCCATGTTCCGGTTCCGAAAAAATCAGAATAGCTGATGGCAGTTTTTCACCTATTGCAGGCAAAGGAAACATTAAAATTTCAGAAAAAATATCTTTGAAATCAGTTTTACATGTTCCAAAACTTGCATGTAATCTTCTTTCCGTTAGCAAATTGTCTAAAGACTCTGACTATTCCATTCTTTTTTCTCCTTTCAATTGTGTTTTTCAGGATCGGAACTCGGGGAAGACGATTAGAAATGCTAGAGAAATAAATGGGTTGTACTACTATGATGGAACTGGTTCTAGGAATAAAACAGCTCATGGATTAGGTAGTACAAGTTCAAGCTTTGTCTATGATCAAGTTATGTTATGACATAAAAGATTAGGGCATCCTAGCTTTCCATATCTCAAATCTTTATTTCCTGAATTATTTAAAGGAATTGATTGTTCAAAACTTCATTGTGAAGCTTGTCATTTAGCTAAAAGTCATCGTGTTTCGTTTCCAATAAAACCATATTCTGCTTCAAAACCATTTTATTTGTTGCATAGTGATGTTTGGGGCCCATCCAAAGTTAACACACTTTCTGGAAAAAAATGGTTTGTAACATTTATTGATGATCACACACAAGTTTGCTGGGTTTATTTGTTGGAAAAGAAATCTGAAGTTGGACAACGATTTAAAGATTTTTTTCCACATGGTTGAAAATCAATTTCAAACAAAAATTGGCATTCTAAGAACGGATAATGGGACTGAATATTTCAACAAATATTTGAGAACATTTATTTTGGAAAAAGGTATTCTGCATCAATCCACTTGTCGTGACACACCACAACAAAATGGTATTGCTGAAAGAAAAAATAGGCATTTACTTGAAGTTGCTCGGGCACTTATGTTTTCCATGAATGTTCCTAAATATCTTTGGGGTAATGCACTCCTAACCTCTTGTTATTTAATAAACAGAATGCCATCTTGAGTTCTGAAATTTCAAACACCTTTACAAGTTTTGAAAAATTGTTTTTCCACATCTAAGATAACAGCAGATCTCCCTTTAAAGGTTTTTGGATGTGTTTGCTATGTGCATGTCCCAAATGTGTTTCGCTCAAAACTTGATCCCAAAGCTGAAAAATGTGTTTTTATTGGTTACGCTTCTAATAAACGTGGGTACAAGTGTTTTAATCCAGTCACAAAGAAATTTTTTGAGAGCATGGATGTCAGGTTTGTCGAGGATCACTCTTTTTTTCAAAAAAATTTTCTTCAGGGGGAGAACTTAGTTGAAGAAAATAATTTTTGGGAAACTTTACCCATTTCTTTAACTAATTCTGATATGGAAACTAGTGTTAGCACTATTAATCCTACTTTGCCAGATGTTACTTTATCAGAGACAGGGGGAGAAGTACTTCCAACGGATCATAATCCAGTGGACCATAATCCTTAACATGAGCTGCAAGTTTATACTAGGAAGAAATTCCATAAAGTTACTATAGCCCCAGTTATTCCTTCAGCAGATGTTCAATCAGCTTTGCCGAATAATGGCCCTACAACTCAGAGTAACCTTCCCTCTACTTCCACTTCTTCTGACCTTGATCTTCCAATTGCTTTAAGAAAAGGAATCCGAACATGCACTAAACATCCTATCGCACAATACTTGTAATATGAAAAACTGTCAAAAAATCATAGAGCATTTGTGTCTAGGATTTCTAATATATTTGTTCCAAGAATTGTTCAAGAAGCATTAGATGACCCGAGCTGGAGATTAGCTATGATGGAAGAAATAAATGCTCTTAAAAGAAATAACACTTGGACTGTCATTGATCTACCCAAAGACAAAAAGACGGTTGGGTGCAAATAGGTGTTCACGGTGAAGTTTAAAGCTGATGGAAGTGTGGAGAGATACAAAGCGAGACTAGTAGCAAAAGGATTTACTCAAACTCATGGTATTGATTACCAAGAGACTTTTGCTCCTGTTGCTAAAATTAACTCTATTAGAGTACTTCTTTCTCTGGCAGTTAACTTCAACTTGCCACTTCATCAATTTGACGTAAAGAATGAGTTTTTAAATGGACAATTGCAAGAACAAGTATATATGGACTTGCCACCCGGATTTGAAGGAAAACTTGGAAAAGGCAAAGTGTGCAAATTAAAAAAGTCTTTATATGGACTAAAGCAGTCCCCTAGAGTTTGGTTTGAGCGTTTTGGTGATGTTATCAAGAGACATGGTTTCTCTCAAAGCCAAGCTGATCACACCCTATTTTTCAAACATTCCATCAAAGGTAAAGTAACTATTTTGATTGTGTATGTAGATGACATAATCATGACAGGGGATGATTCTCTTGAGATTAGCAACTTGAAGTCGAATTTGATATTAAGGACTTAGGAAAGCTGAAATATTTCCTCGGGATGGAGTTTGCAAGATCCAAGGAGGGAATTTTTGTCAACCAACGCAAGTATGTGCTTGATTTACTCGAAGAAACAAGAATGACAGGTTGTAAGGCAGAGAATCGTGGTCGAACCTAATGTAAAGTTGAAAACAGAAGCAGCTAATGAGGTAATGGACAAAGAACGTTATCAAAGATTGGTAGGTCGACTAATCTATTGGCTCACACTCGACCTGACATAGCTTTTGCAGTGAGTGTTGTGAGTCAATTCATGCATTCACCTGGACCTACTCACTTTGAAGCCGTGTTCAGAATTTTGAGATACCTTAAAAGAACTCCTGGAAAAGGACTTTTTTTCAAAAAAAGGAGAACATCTTCTGATAGAAGCCTACACAGATGCAGATTGGGCAGGAGATGTAAATGATAGAAGATCCACCTCAGGTTATTGTAACTTTGTAGGCGGAAATCTTGTTACTTGGAAAAGTAAAAAACAAAATGTGGTGGCAAGGAGTAGTGCTGAAGCAGAATTCCGCTCTGTGGCACATGGGTTCTGTGAAGTGTTATGGATAAAAAGACTCCTAGAAGAATTGAAGATGCCTATACCAGCACCTATTAAAGCTTACTGTGACAACAAGGCTGCAATCTCTATAGCTCATAATCCAGTTCTACATGACAGAACAAAACATGTAGAAGTTGACAAACATTTCATCAAGGAGAAGATAGATAGTGGTGTGATATGTATGTCCTACATACCCACTGCTAGCCAAACAGCAGATATACTAACAAAAGGTCTTCCCAAGGTGCAACATGAGAATCTAGTTAGCAAGCTTGCCATGAGTGATATCTTCATGCCAGCTTGAGGGGGAGTGTTGAAAGATCTCGTAAATAATTGTGATTATGTACCATATTTGTTATACTCTATATTTAGTTAGTTTAGAAGTTTATGAGCTGTATTAGTAATCTTAGGAATCAATATTTATTTTCTTCCATATTAGGGTAGTAAGTTGACTAGTATATTTCTTCTTAATTAGGGAGATTAGCTGCCTTTTTTTGTTCATAGTTAAGCTCTTTAAATAGCTATACATCAATATAGAAAAATAATTCAGCCTTCTTATATTTTTTGTTCACTGTTTTTATGTAATAATTTACTTTTGTTTAAAACATGGGAGACATGTGGACCCCATGTCATATTTTCTTTATTTTCTTTAAAATAAATGTTAGTTTTTTATTAGGCTAAAGTCAAATCACATGTCTTTTGTGATTGACATATTGTTTTGTATATTTTGTTTTACTTACGGATTCAAGTCTTTTAAAATCCGAATTTCTCTATATAAAGAGAAGCGTTGTATATTTATAATCAGAGAAAATTAATAATATTTTCAGTTTGAGAAAAATTCTCTCAATCTCTTGTTTACTTTTAATTGTACACTGAAGACAAGAAAAAGGTTTATTCAAGACGATTGGTATCCAGGTATGAATTAATCTGTTAAACTGAATTTATGTAATTTCTCTCCAATTAATTAATATTTTTCAGTTATAAAGTGACAAAAGCATGCTTCTTATAAGTCTAGGCTGCCCTACTTTCAAGTCTTAATATATTAAAAAAGAAAAAGTAATTAAAGGAATGCAACCTCACTCCAGCTTTCATCATACAAAAGATAATAAATTAAATAATATTTAAAAAATACCTTAAAATCAAAGAAGCTAAGATAAGTTATTAATAACGGTTTAAGTACGTGCAAAACTAAAAACTTATATTATATTATAACCTCGCTGGGCTTAATAATTAAGTAATTAAAATAATAAAATCTAGAATAAAGATTAATTAAAGCATCTGATGTAAGTTGGGTTTTAACTAATTAATTGACAAAATTAGAAAACATATTTTTGTCTTGATGGATTATCAATGCTTTAATTAATTATTAATTGTTTGATTAAGCTTAATTAATTAATTAAGCATTGGAGAGGCATCCAAGAGAGGTTTCGGTAAGGTGCAATGCAAATGCAAGTGAAGATAATTCAGTCAAGCAGCATCTACATATTGGTAATTTAATATAATTAGTGAGGTCTCCTGTTCAACAAATAATTATAAAACATGTGGTCGGATGAGAGGGTCCCTCCAACATCACAATATAATTAAATTAAGCGTGCTTATATATATCCAAAAGTCCATGCAAATAATAATTGAGTTGCCACTTGGCATAGAAGTCTAATATAACTTGTAGGAGGGGCCCAACATTAATATTTATACTAATATAACTAGTATAAATATAAGTATACAAAGTTTCCAAACAGGCGCTGGTGGAAGTAAAATCCATAAAAATCATGTTATAAAAACGTAAGATATGGACATAACATTATTGTACAGATCATGACATATGAAAATATTCAATGAATAGTCTATCTTGCGTTGAAAGAGTCTTTTGATCACAAACCAAATACGTATATAACAAGTAAGATTTTAGTTTAGAAATAATCAATTATATTAATTATAAATTAAGATAAAATAGAATGAATAGAAAAAGTTAAGAGGCAACATAGAATCTTTGGGTTGTGATACACATGAAGGGATACTATTGTAGTATTTAATAGATTTTTTCATCTTTAATTCACTCTTTAATTTTCTTTTTTTCTTTCATGTAGTTGGGGTTGGGAAAGCCGAAAGCAGACTTTATTATAGTTGGCATTTAAAAGTCTTGGTCTTCGATCTTCTTTAGCAAAGATATGACAGAAATAGTGTTAATGGCACTTAAATTTATTTTGCTCATTTTGTTTCAAGAAAGTAGGCTTCTTTGAAATTGTCATTTTTTATTTTCTCATTTTTTCGAGGGTGAGAATTTTAATACACTGTTATCTTGTCTCAAAATCCTTAATTAAAAACTTCTATTGGTAATCTTTTATTAATTCACTCTTTTATTTTCTCTTTTTCTTTCGTGCAATTGGGGTTTGAAAAACAGACCTATTCAAAAGTCTTGGTCTTCTTATAAAACAGAGATACGACAGGGAGAGTTAATGGCATGCCATAAAAGTCATACATATCCAGCTATATATAGTGTGGGGGCCTTAAAAGGAAAAAGAAGACTAATAATTGCCGTGGAAATATAATTTGCCACTTACCATAGAAGTCTTGGTCAAGTAAACGAATTAGAATTTCGAAATACATAAACCTCAACTTAAAGTTTTCCTTGTAAGGAAAAAGAGTTAGGCTTTCCAAGACAATCTTGGATCAGGATCAATATTAATAACGGACAGACCGATTTTAGGATATTCAGTTTTGGGTATGCATTATTTGATTGTACTTTGAGAAGGCACATTTAGATTAACTAAGAGTCTGTTAGTTACAAATATTATTCTAAAAAAGTATTTTAAGTTGAGTTGAATCAAATCGAATTGGATTTGAATTTCAAAACGTGTTTAATAAAATATTTAAAAATTATATCAGAGTTAGATAAAATACTGAATAGTTTAATGATTTTTTGAATAATGTTTTTAAAAGAGAATAGTTGTTTGGTACATTTTTAAAAAATATTTATTATTTGATTCTGAAACTTTTTTTTTTTTCAGATTACAATAAAGAAGTTTGATTCTGAAAATATTCACGGTTTGACCAGTCTGATCGGTCTGACCGGCCGGTCAAGCCGATGACATCAGCAACAAAAAGATTTTTAAAAAATTACAAATTAGTCCTTTAAATTTTAGTATATTGTAAAATACCCCTAAAAATTGCCAGTTAGTCCCTAAAATTTTAATATATTTCAAAAATACCCATAAAATTACTAATTACTCCCTAAAGGTTTGAAAACTGAGATACTACAAATACATCCCTAGAAAATTACAAATTAACAATCTAACAAAACCCCCTAGAACTTGAACTAGACCGGAGAGATTGTTGGTTCTCGATCCGATAGGTGTGGTTTTCAGAACATTGATGTAAACCGTTTTCTAAGATTTACATTTTTAATTGTATAAATGGAGTTTTATAAATTGTTTTCAAAAAAATTTCACCCTTCTCATGGGATTTCAAGCCCCACAGTGCACCCGAATTTGGTGAGGTAAGGACCACTCTGGAGGGGGCGCGACATAATTAGTGTCATCTGAATAATGCATTTAAATGGATCAAAAATCCGCCTGATATAATTTGTCAAATCCCACCAAAGTTCTATCCTTGGGGTATCATAATCCAACTAGGCCAATATCCGCCTAATATAATTTGTCAAATCCCACCCAAGTTCTATCCTTGGGGTATCATAATCCAGCCAGGCCAATATCCACCTCGTATAGTTAGTCATATCACACCCAAGGTCTATCCTCAGGGTATCAAGTAATAATATCCCACCCACAGTCTATCCTCGGGGTGGTATCATCCACAGTCTATCCTCAGGATGACATATTTTTATTGCGCACATGAGGTCATATATAAGTATTAGCTGATGTCTGAAGGGAAACGGGTGCTAGAAAGGTGGCTACTATATGATTAAAACTTCCATAATCACACCTCCGAATTACCCAACCTTTAATAATATTACATGCCTTCATGCAATATTCGAATATGGGTACCACATAGTTCTTAATAACACCAGCATGTAAAAACAAGTGTAATATTCTTAATACCACATTTAGATTTAGTCTCAAAGGTTT
>CM047904.1:26450484-26469017 GCA_026229545.1 Pistacia atlantica
TTTAGTCTCAAAGGTTTACAAACCTTATAATTAGCCCCCTACCTGATTCTTCAATGTTCGTAAATTGACAATCTGCCCCCTGGGAATCCTTCCACCAATTACAATCAAATAACTAGCCCAAAGCAAAGAAATCTGGGCCTTCTGCCCACCAAAGCAATCAAGCCCACCAACTTAATTATAAGATCCAATACCTCTAAGACATAATTGAGCTATATTATTTAAAAACCAGCCCACTACAACAATAAAACCCAAAAATCCATTCAATACAATTTAGGCCTCATTAATAATAGGCCGGCCCACTTAGCCAATTAAACCCATAAACACCATCAAGCTCACTAATCCTTTAATAAATCTAATTAATTTAACCAACCAAGCCACCTATTTACTGGACTTCTTTCCAATTCACCTATATATACTGGACTTCTTTCTAATTCACCTATATATATAGCTCCAACAACATCTCCATCAAACAGGGCAGTTTTACCCAACCAAAATTCAGTTCAAAGGCAGGCCATGCATGAAATATAGTTCCAACAAAGTTCATTTTTATAAGACAACCTAGTGCATGCAACTACTCCACACCACCCATTTCCAACGTCCCATATTTAGTAAAACATCCCATGCACACTACACCCACACAACCCAAAATAATCAGACCTGCAGATTCCAAATTAATATCCAATTTCCATCAACAGGAAAGGGTCATAGACAATTAAATATTCAAAGTCTACACATGCAAACCTCCCATAGTTCATCACTTTGCCGAAGCTCATACTCCACAAGTATACAAAATGCATGCTAACAATTTATTCCAATCTAGTAGGACATACTATTTCCAAAACTCAAATATATTATAAAACCAACAAGGCAGACAGCATAAACAAACATTAATCCAACTAAATATAAATTGAAGATGCATGAATTTGTTAACGCAATTACTAATCCTCTCAACTTTTGAAGCTAATCCTTGATCCGAAGAAGGATTGGAATCCTCTTTAATTCGAAGTCCAACTGGTCTCTTCATGCAAAAGTCTCCCTATGGTAACACATCAACATTAAATTCATTGGACATCTCCACCAACGGATTAACTTAATTCTCTATTAAACCAAAAACTGTTTAATGACAGAACATTGATCACTTTCGGATTTTTCATATAAACTCCATTCACTCAATCAAGCTAAAATTTTAATGGGGCATTCAAGACACACATATGTTGTTCCTATAATTTTCTTAAGCCATTCCAGAACCAAAAACTATTTAAAACATGATTTTCTTTCAATCTTTTCAAAACTGCCAACTGTTTCCAGAATTGAGGTTACTGACTTGAAAAATTCATATCAATTTAACCCTTAATCGAAACCTCATGAAACTCTCCAGAATCAAACAAGACACATACATGATTCACCAGAATTTCAAATCATTCAATTTGGATAAGAATAGAAGTATAATCATTTACTAAAATACATGTCCTGCAGAAAACGAAAATTCCAGAATTCACAGGGCAGACTTCAAAAATCCATAGAAAATCCAATACCTCCGAGTTTTTGAGTAAAATAAATTTTAAAACTCTCCTCAAGAAGTCTACAACAACATATCCGAATTTAAGCTTCAAACGAAAACTCAAAGCATGTATAAAATTCTCTGGAATTTCAGATGGTCAGATTTTTGCACAGTAGACCCTTATATAAAAAAAATCATATCTTTAACTAATTTTTGTTTAGGAACATATATGTTCTACCCACGTAACATTATTGAAATCAATCTTCCTATTTTAGTTTAATCTCATATCATTGTACTCAATCATAAACAGCACAAATCAAAGAAACCAATAATCACCAAAAAGGGGAAATAATAAGCTTACCCATCACCCATTTGCTAAATCTTCCTCTACTCTTTCCCATCACCGGAGTTTTCTCGCCGGCGGCCACTTCCATCCCTTTCTACTCTTCTCTCTCTCTTCTCGGTTTCATCTTTCTTTCCCTTCTTTCCTTTCTTTCTCTCTTTCTCTTCTTCCCCTTTTTTCTCTTTTCTTTCTTCTCTTCTTTCTCTCCTCTCTTTTCTTCTTCTTCTCGGTTTTTTCTTCTCTTTGATCGAATACTGTTCAACAAAATATCCGGATAATTTCACTTTAGTCCTTACTTGTTTCGGCTATTACCTTTACGTTGCCCAAAGCTTTCAAATTCTCGCACTTTACCCCCAAACAAAATTCACAAAATAAAATTTACTAAAATTCCATAAAAATACGGGCTATTACATTATTAGTTTCTATCTTTATTTTTTCAATAAAAATGTGTAATATTTAATACAATTTAAACATTTTTAAAAGTCTAATATTGTTCTGTGACATACTCGAGTCGTATACTAAACACGACCATGGGAAAGCTCAAAGCTGCCGGCTTTCTGTAAAATGGAAAACTACAAAATATGGAGAGCTTTATCTTTACATCACTAAGTGACCAGTTCAACTCTACTTAACTAAACTTGGAATAATTAAGTTTCACTCTCAGGATATATCTTAGATAAGTCCGTCCATGACTGTCCATACATTTTGCATAATTTTGGAGAACATAAGCATCAAAGAGCCATGCCGTGCATATATTTATGTACATTGTTACTTTTTCATCTCCAAATTCATCAAAGTTTTGCTTCAAGAACTTTTGATAAATGGTATTATCCAAAATACTTATTTTCGTCTTCCACATCTTCTTGATCTCTTTGGAATTGCATCCTGAAAAAGCACAAACGTGGATCAAGGCTGGTTACTGGGACTCGAGCAGCGAGTTTCCCATTTCACACATAAATCCTTCTATTTTCACTCACCTTCTTTGCGGTTTCGCCAATCTCGATTCCACTTCCTATCAGCTCTCTTTAACACCTTCCGAGGAAGAGCAATTCGCCAAGTTCACAGTCGCTTTGAAACAAAAAAATCCATCGGTCACTGCACTTCTATCCACCAGGGGCCCAACGTGCTAATTATACAAACTTTTCTTCAATGGTAAGCAACTATTCTTATAGAAAATCTTTCATTGATTCTTCAATTAAAATGGCTCGAATTTATGACTTTCAAGGCCTAGACCTTTGCTGGATGTACCCAAGGACAGGATCTGATGTGTTTAACATGGGTACTCTCTCTGGAGAATGGCAAGATGCAATCGAATTTGAGGCTAGAAACTCTGGCCAGTCACAACTGCTCTTGACAGCAATGGTTGGACATTCACCAGGGAATTATCCAAGAACTTACCCCATAGATTCGCTGCAACGACACTTGAACTGGGTTCATGTTATGGCTCCTGACTGCTACACGCCTATGCGGATGAATGTTACAGGCCCTCATGCAGCTCTTTTTGACCCAAATAGTTCTGCAAGTACTGATCATGGGATAGAGGAATATGGAGGGTTATCATCTAGAAGGTTGGTTTTGTGTTTGCCTTGTTATGGATTTGCATGGACACTTTTGAACCTTGAGGATAATGGTGTTGGTGCACCAGCCACAGGACCTGCCCTTAATAAATATGGATTTCAGAAATATGGAGAGATATTGAATCTCATTCAGAAATATTGAGCTGGAATTATGTACAATGAAACCTATGTGGTGAACTGCTTCACAATCGGGACAGAGTGGATTGCTTTTGATGATATTTTATGTGGCAGGTTTCTATGACAAGCTGCAGGTAAGCAACACTGAAGTATTGTAACCTGTTTGATTCTTTCTTTTGCATAATACAATTATTTTTATGGCACCTCAAGCTTTTGGTTATTTTTTTATTTTTATCTTCTATCTATTGTTTTTGAGCAGCTGATGAGGAAGACAATATAAATGGACATACTAAGTTGCAGTTTTTAGTGATAATTTGGACTACAACTGCATCTGTTATTCTTCTTCTAGCCATTGTGCTATACTGTTACTGGATAAGAAAGCTCAAATTAAAAGGTAACTCTTGTTCGAAGCTAGACATGTACTGCATTACCACCAGCATTAATGTCCCATATATTTAGTAACAATGAGTGGAAGATGTTGCCAATTCAATTAAAACCATCTTTTGTTTTTGCTAACAGCTGGGACAATGGGCTCAGTTAATCATTTAAAAAACAACATAAATAAAGCTGCAGCTGTTGGGAGATTTTCATCACAATGTTCCTAATCTGAAAGAATATACTTTAGCTGAGATTGAGGCAGCTACAAATAATTTTTCAATTGAAAATAAGCTCGGGGAGGGTGGATATGGCCCTGTTTACAAGGTAACATACGATTGTTATGCTAATTGTTTCTCTGTTAGTTTATCAATGTTCTGTTATAGTACTACTGAAATTTACAAGCCATTACTGTAACTTTTGCCAGGCCACTCTACTAGATGGACAGATAATAGCAGTCAAGAATCTTGCAAGGATCTGAGGAATTCAAGAATGAGGTTTCTCTAACTGTGAAGCTCCAACATGTAAATCTTGTCAGAGTTTTGGGTTTTTGCATTGACAGAGAAGAACAGATGCTGATTTATGAGTACATGCCAAATAAAAGTTTGGATTACTATCTTTACGGTCAGCAATTTTCTATTGCTTTCAATCACAGTAAATAAACAAACATAGTACATACTTTTGCTGAGTTTTCACTATTAAATTTCATGCGCAGATCCCATTAGGCACTTTAACTTGGATTAAAAAAAACGTGTGGATATCATTGAAGGGATTATTCAAAGACTCTTATATCTATAAGAATATTCAAGATGGACTATCATTCATCGGGATTTAAAAGTTAGTAATGTTTTTATTGGATAAAAATATGAAGCCAAAAATTTCAAATTTTGGCATGGCTAGAATATTTTTAAGAGATGATGTTGAAGCAAACACAGAATGGATAGTTGGAACAATGTGAGTACTGCTGAAGCTTTAGTTTTCATAGGTGCATATATTTAGTCTCATGTTGGTAATAATTATTCCAATGCAGGGGCTATATTTCTCCATTATATGTTTACAGTTTTGGCATTTTACTTCTACAAATTATAAGTGGCAAGAGAGTGATTGCCAGTTTATATGGAGTGAATGAAAAGTTAAGCCTTCTAGAGCATGTAAGTTTTCCCCAAAGACTTATTGAGTAATTTGGATCAAACTTTGGCATGCATTTGAATTATAGGATATTTAACCATCAATAATTTTGCAGGCTTATCAACTGTAGAAAAGTGGCAAAGGCACAAAATTTATGGATCCATCACTGGATGATACACAATCTTCGTGTAAGTTAATGAGATGCTTGCAAATAACTTTGTTATGTGTCCAGGAAAACCCAAATGATAGACCATCTATCTTGGAAGTTTCCTCGTTGTTCAAAAATGAAACCACTAGTACACTAAATCCCAAAGCGCCTGCTTTCTCGAAACAAAATGATGATGAAGACGATCAAAATAATTTTATTATACCACCAGCAAATTGCTTAGTTAATGAAGTTACACTTTCAAAAGTGGTAGCTAGATGACCGCCAGCTTAATTTTCAGACCAATTAATTTGGGCTCCTTAGGACGTTGTATTGCTAGTATAATATCGATCTGAGCTTGTGTTCGCAGAAACCCAAGAAAAGTCTAGGCCTTGAAAGGCATAATCCTAGCAAATTTTATTGAGTCAATGAAAGATTTTCTGTAAAAGAGTTGCCACCATTGAAGAAAAGGTTATATATATGTAGAACATGAGATATCCGAATAAAGCAAAACAAGCAACCCTAAGTTTCTAATCAGTAGCAAATACACAAGTAAAAATATAAAGAAAAAGAGCAGAAGACAAAACTATACACAAGGAATTATAGTGGTTTGGTAATCAATTCGATTACCTACATCCACTCTTCAGGGCAGTAAAGAAAATTTCACTATGAGAAGAAGGAAACCTTAGAGATTGCAGCTCTCTTCTTTACATAAAGGATCCCGAGAAAAAAACCCCCTGTAATACACCCGGAAAACCTAGATGTTGCTCACCTCTTATACATATCAAAAACCAGAAGTTAATGGGCATTTTTATACACAAAGAGAAAGGAATCAGAAAAACAAACTAAACCTACCAACACCATTTGATCCCATTAACGATCTTCAAGGTTCTAGCTCAACCATTTGTAACAACCTTTCTCTCTCTGTAACCAAGAGAGAAAGATCGAGAATGGAGCACACCTACAATTGACCAAACCAATTTAGGTTAGGTTACATAAAATCCCAATCGGTAAATTCCCCAAACGCCCATTTGATTTTAACAATATAACTTTGACCACCCAAGTTATAATTCTGACTTCCACGTAGGCATAAATCAATGCCACACCACAATAAATCTCCACCTTGGCATTTGATTTTTTCCATTCCTCATTGCCCTGGAAATCTATCTCTAACTTTCTTCAATATGCAATAGGCTCTTAAAGAGTCTTAACTTGTCCAAAGAAACAGCCTTGGTGAACATATCTGTTGGGTTTTCTTTGCCAGGAATCTTCTCCACCTTGATGACTTTGTCTTCAATCAAATTCCTAATAACATGGAGTCTGACATCGATGTGTTTTGACCTCTCATGAAAGACTTGATTTTTGCACAAGAAAATTGCACTTTGGTTGCCACTTTTGATTGGAACTTGTTGTTGATTCAGTTCTATCTCATCAAGCATTCTCTTGAGCCAAATTGATTCTTTTGATGCCTTTGTAATTGCAACATATTCTGCCTCCGTAGTTGAGAGTAACTATTGCCTATAAGTTAGCCTTCTAGCAAACCAAATTATCCCATATAGAAAAACAGAAACTAGTCATGGATTTTCTATTGTCTACATTTCCAGCATAATCAGCATTAACACACCTTACAATGAGATTCATCTGATTTTGCCCTTCTACTGTAAACAATACCAAATAGTGTACCCCTGACATATATGAGAATCCATTTAACAACTTCCCGATGACTCTTTCTAGGGTTACTCATAAATCTACTTACAAAATTGACTACAAAGGCCAAATTTGGTCTGTACAGACCATCAGAGGCTCCTTATTGCATTTGCATAAGGAATGCAGGCCATTCCCCTCCTTTCTTCTTCTATTTCTGGACACTGGATTGCACTTAGTTTAAAATGCTAACCTAAAGGTGTTTTAACAGGTTTACAGTCACACATGTTAAACTTCTTTACGATTTTTTCAGCATATTCTTTTGAGATAACATAAGTCTTCCAGTTCTCCTATCCCTTTCAATATTCATACCTAGGAACTTTCTAGCTTGCTCCAAATCTTTCATTTCAAACTGCCTACTCATCTCTCCTTTAAATCTAACAATTTCAAAAGGATTTTGACAGGCTAGAAGCATATCATCCACATACAATGCTAGATAGATATAACATTCACCATACAAACATTTGCAATAGAAACAACCATCAAAGCTACTTCTAACAAAACCAACACTCACCATAAAATTGTCAAACTTTCTATACCACTGCCTAGGTGATTGTTTTAACCCATACAAGGATTTTTTCAGAAGACAGACTTGGTTTTTAGACCCTCTTTCAAATATCTCGACCGCTTCCATCAAAATTTTCTCTTCTAAATCACCATTTAAGAACGTTGTTTTGACATCTAATTGCTTTAGTTCCAAACCAAATTGAGCCTACCAAGGATAAAAGGATTCTAATAGTTGTATGTCTCACAACTGGTGAGAAAATCTCATTTTAGTCAACTCCTTCAACCTGTGTGAAGCCTTTTGCCAATAACCTAGCTTTAAACCTAGGTACTTCTACCCCTGGTATACCCTCCTTCCTTTTGAAAACCCATTTACATTTAACGAACCTTACTACCTTTAGGTTTGTTAATAAGAACCAAGGTCTAATTTTTTATTAAGGAATCATACTTTTCTTGCATGGCCAGTTTCCACTGCCTAGAATCTCTACTATTCATGGCTTTCTTAATTGTTCTAGGTTCCTCATCAATCTCTTCAGCGACTTGAAGGGCAAAGGCAACCATATCAGCATGTGAGTATCTACTAGGTAGTCTGATTTGCCTTCTTTCTCTATCTCTAGCTAATTGATAATTTTGTAAATCATTTTCATCACCATCATTATCATCTAAGCTAGGTTCATCCACCTGAGTATGAGGGTTTTCTTGTTGATAATCTGAATGAGGATTATTAAGATTTGAAACTTCTCCACCTAGGTCCAATTTAATCACCTCTATCCTACTTGTACAGTCACTCTCTTTCTGACTCAAACCACCCAGTTCATCCTCATTAAATTTAACATCTCTACTGACAATGCACTTTTTTCCTACAATATCCCAACATTTGTACCTTTTATTCCATTAGGATAACCTAGAAAAATGCACCTACTAGACCTTGGTTGTAACTTATCAGATTTTTCATGCACAAACACAGTACAGCCAAAAACTCTTAGGTTATTATAATTGGCAGGATGTCCACCATTTCTCTATGGGTGTTTTGAAATCAATAGGTTGATGAAGGTATTCTATTTATTAGATAAATAGCAGTGTGGGCAACCTCTGGGCAGAATCTGAGGGTAGTTTAGCACAAGATAATATGCTTTTGACTTTCTCTAAAATGGTCCTATTCATTCTTTCTGCTAGGCCATTTTGCTGGAGTGTGTGCCTTACTGTTCTATGCCTCAGAATTCCACTTTCCCTGCATAAACTATCAAACTCTTCATTGATAAATTCTAACCCATTATCTATTCTAAGTTTCCTAATTTTCTTCCTAGTTTGATTTTCTATCATAACCTACCATTCTTTGAATTTCCTAAAGGCCTCTCCTTTATTCTTCAAGAAATAGATCTAGACTTTCCTAAAAAGTCATCAATTATACTAATAAAGAATCTACAATCCCAAAGAAGGATACTTTGTAAGCCCCCACACATTAGAGTGAATATAATCCAGAATAGATTTAGAACAATGTTTTCCAACATTAAATCTAATTCTACTCATTTTTCCATAAACGCAATGATCACAGAAGGACAATTTCTTTATTTTATCCCCTCCAAAAACATTTTGCTTACTCAGCTCTATCAAGCATCTCTCACTAATGTGTCCCAATCTTTTGTGCCATATAGAAGTCTTATTTGGCTTTTGTGAAGACATTGATGTTGTTCTAGTAACAGTTGACCCACTAGAACATATAAACCATTCTTTTTCTCTCCTTTCATTACTACTAGAGATCCTTTAGTGACCTTAAGGACTCCATCTTGAGCCTTATAGCTAAACCCATTTGAGTCTAAGTTGCCTAAGGAGATTAAGTTCCTTTTCAACTCAGGTATAAACCTAACTTCTATAAGAACTCAGGAATTGCCATCATGAAGGTTTAACTTGACATCTCCAATACCTAAGACATTAAATACTGCATTATTTCCCATTAGAACCTTGTCTGATTCTAACTTCTTAAAATTCATCAGAAAACTCCTATTTGGAGTCATGTGAAAGGTACATCCAAAATCTAAAATCCACTCAGAGTCAGATTCTCTATCAGAAGCTATCAAGACATCAGAACTTTCATATCCATCAAAGGTTATATCTACACTGCCATTAGCCTTTTTTTCTCCTAACCTCTTCTTTCCATCCGGACAATCTTTCTTGAAATGCCCTTCCTTATGACAATGGAAGAACTTCCCTAAAAAACTTGGATTTGGACTTAGATCTATCTCTAGAGTAACCTTTCTTAAACACCTTTTTCTCAGATCTACCTCTGATATGAAGCACTTTTCCATCTAGCTTACCTTCTTTTTTGAATTCAACATCCTTAGCAGTAATGGCTAGTACTACTTCATCTAGATTAAGAGTGTGTCTACCATACTTAAGGGTGTTAATGAAATTTGAATACATTTTGGGTAATGAATTAATGAGTATCACAGCTTGATCCTCATCTTCAACTGTAACACTAAGACCTTCTAAATCATGTACTAACTTCATGAAGTCATTCATATTTTCTCCTAATGATTTGTTTTCATCCATTTCAAAACCAAAAAAAATTTTTGTTTTTAAACTAGTATATTAGGAGAAGACTTTGACAAGTATAGAGAGTCTAGTTTCTTCCCAAACCCTTACTGGTGTGATCATTTTCTTAACCTCTCTTAGGACTTTATCCCCCAGACCTACAATTAGAGTACTATGAGCTTTATCTAACAAATCTTTCTTCACCTTCTCGAATAGAGACCCTGGTAAGCTATCCTCACCCTCCAAAGTAGCAGACAACCCATCCTTAACTAAAACAACCTTCATCTTCATCTTCCATAACCCGTAATCATTACCCTTGTGAATTTTTCTACCTCAAACTTAGACATATCTAGGTTCCAAAACCTCACAGTTACTAGGAGTGTGAAAGCCCCAAAAACAACTCAAGACTTAGAGAAACCCTAAGTCAAGAAATCGCAACTGTAATTTCAGATCTAACCCAAGACAACCACAAATTCGAAAAAATAATCTCACAAACCTAGACTGAACCTAGCTCTGATACCACTAGTAGAACATGAGATATCCGAATAAAGCAAAACAAGCAACCCTAAGTTTCTAATCAATAGCAAATACACAAGTAAAAATATAAAGAAAAAGAGCAGAAGACAAAACTGTAGACAAGGAATTATAGTGGTCGGTAATCAATTCAATTACCTACATCCACTCTTCAGGGCAGTAAAGAAAATTTCACTATGAGAAAAAGGAAACCTTACAGAGATTGCAGCTCTCTTATTTACACAAAGAATCTTGAGAAAAAACCCCCCTATAATACACTCGAAAAACCCAGATATTCCTCACCTCTCATGCATATCAAAAACTAGAAGTTAATGGACATTTTTATATACAAAGAGAGAGGAATCAAAAAAACAAACTAAACCTACCAACACCGTTTGATCCCATCAATGATCTTCAAGGTTCTAGCTCAACCATTTGTAACAACCTTTCTCTCTTTGTAACCAAGAGAGAAAGATTGAGAATGGAGCACACCCACAATCGACCAAACCAATTTAGGTTAGGTTACATAAAATCTCAATCGAAAATTCCTCAAATGCCCCTTTGCTTTTAATAATATAACTTTGACCACCCAAGTTATAATTCCGACTTCCATGTAGGCATAAATCAATGCCACATCACAACAATATATTTTTTTCTTAAACCTACACTAATTCATCTAGCTCCTACTTCTGTAAGTGTTACATTGTTAATAGAATTGCTTCTTGTAAAATTCTCTGACTGTGCAGTAGCATCATTTTGTTGGTTTCCATCATTCGGTTTCCAAAAAATTGCAGGCTTGTTTGGAATCATCATATCTGTTGTTTCATTTTTTAGCATTGAGAAAACCTCCAACATAGATGGTCTATCATCTGGATTTTTCTAGACACAAAGCAAAGCTATTTGCAAGCACCTCTTTAATTTACATGACGAATCTGTATCATCAAGTGATGGATCCATAAACTCCATGCTTTTTCCATCCTTCCACAACTCATATGCCTGAAATTAAATTATATATCTAATCTCAGTTACCTTGTAATTCAAATTAGACTCTAAATTTTGATACAAAATGCTCTAGTAAGGGTCAATGGAGAAACTTACATACTTTAGAAGGTTTAATTTTCCATTTTCAGTGGCATATAAAATGGAAACTTTTTTCCCACTCATGATTTCTAGAAGTAGAACACCGAAACTATAAACATCTGATTTGGTAGAGTATATGCCCATTTCAAGGTACTCTGGAGGAACATAGCCGCTGCATTAGATGATCACAAACAATTAATAACAATCTATATACCTTTAATGCAAGGCTAATAAGAACCTATGTTTGTAGAAACATAAAGAGGAAATCCAACGTACAATGTTCCGACAATTTTTCCTGTGTTTGCTTCAAGATTACTTTTTGTGAAAGCTCTAACCATACCAAAATCTGATATTTTAGGCTTCATGTTTTGTCTAATAAAACATTACTAGCTTTAAGGTCTCGGTGAATAATAGTGAATCTTGAATATTCTTGGAAGATATAAGAGTCCTTGAGTAACCCCTTCAATGATGTGCACCCGTTTTTTCCAATTCAAAGTAAGTTGGCTACATCGGTCTGCATCAAATTTAATTATGAAGAATCAACAATTGCAACCATTATTTGGGTTGAAATAAAAAAGGAAGAAATTTAAAATGAATGCTAAATTTACCAATAGAAACCCATACCAAAAAGATAATAATCCAAGCTTCTATTTTTCAAATATTCATAGATCAAACATATGCTCTTCTTTGTCAGTGCAATAACCCAAAATTCCAACAAGATTTACATGTTGGAGTTTTGCCGTAAGTATAACTTCATTCTTGAATTCCTCGAATCCTTGTGTTGATGTTTTCGAAAGTTTCTTCACTGCTATTTCTTGCCCATCAGGTAGTACACCCTAGCCAAGTACACTCATATAGTTAGTATCTTTTACTTATTTATTTATTTATTTTTCTTTTGGGTATCCCTCAATGAAACGAGATAAATTTATTAAATAAAGCAAGAATTGACACCTAATCAGAAAATATTTTTAGCCTTACCCTTTGTAATGATTATTAATTATTTAATATAGCCTAATATAAAAATACCATATATAACCTGCCAAAAATATATCTAATGGAAGAATGAAGAGTCCAAAGCGTCAGAACAATATTGTTTCCAAATTTATGAATAGATTGTTTATTATATATCAGTCACCTTGTAAACAGGTCCATAGCCACCTTGTCCAAGCTTATTTTCAGTTGAAAAGCAATTGGTAGCTGCCTCAATCTCAGTCCAAGTATACTCTTTTAGATTAGGAAAACAGCTACTAAAATCGTCATTAGCTTTCGCTCTGTTTTCTTTATCCTTGGATCGTTTAGCCATGTCCACAATCCTCCCTATAACTATCAGCCAAGATAAATTAAAATAAACCGTATCAAAATTCGGAAATTAATCCTCACTGATTTATCACATATAAATGAATACTTATATGACCTGAAAGTTAAAACTTACATTGTAATTTGATCAGCTTTTTCTTCCAGCAATAATAGATCATCGACAATATTCCAAGCAGAAGAATAACAACCGCTATTGTCGTCAAAACGATAACTAGCCGACGCCTCTTGTTCATTCCAGGCTTATGACTCTCTACAGAATTAAATGAATATCAGATAATTTATGCGATGGTGTTATGTGGAGAAATGATTAAGAAGATTACAACAAGTGAAGCTAGCATTTGCTGATTACCTGCAGCAGCTTCAGAAAGCTCCCAATTCAAATCATAGGAGACTAGCCACACATAGTAACCAAGTAAACCTTTCTCCTTAGCATAAGAAACCTTTTTTTTAATAGCCTCAACGGCATCGAAACCAATCCAATATGTTCCCCATTGTGCAGTAATTCATCACATAAGTATCATTGTACATTATAGGTACATTCGAACCATATTCCGCAATGTAATTCTTGATTGCCTTGTAGGGCATATATCCACTTGTTGAATTAACAAAAATTAGCTGGTCCGGTTGCTGCTGCACCAACACCATTGTCCTCAGGATTCTTTAGCGTCCATGCAAAGCCATAGAAAGGCAAACACAAAACCAACTGATTAGCTGGTAATCCTTGTTCAATCCATTGCCTTATACCGTTATCAGTATTAGTAGAACTACTTGGATCATACAGAGCGGCATGAGCCCCCGTGAAGTTACTCCATTCAGGATTTGTGTACCTAGCAGCTACAACATGAACCCAATCCAAATTTTTTTTTATTGAGTCTACCGGGTAACTTCTTGAAGGTGTCGATGGCGAATAATCAACTGATGCTGTTAAGATCAGTTGTGACTTTCTGGAGATTGTTGCCTCTAAAGCGATAGCCTGTCGCCACTCTTTAAAGAGAACTCCCATATTAAACATATCAGAGCCTAATGGTCCAGGATACAAAGACAGGTCCAGGCCTTGGAACTGATAGAGCCTAGCTGATTTTATCGAAGAGTCGATGAAAGATTTTCTGGAAGAAGGATTGCTTGCCAACGAAGAAAATGTTGAATTAATATTACTTACTCCACCACCTCCAATGGACAGGAGTGTAGTGACTGACGGGTTCTTTTTTTTGACAGTTTCTGTGAAGGTGGAAAAGTATTTTTCAGGTGACAAAGAGAGCTGATAGGAGGTTGAATTGATAACAGCAAAGGAACAAATAATATAGTAAAGAGGGAGGATTTTATTTCAGAAACGGGAAACTCAGACTCATATTTTGAATCATACTTGTGATATCCAGCCCTGATCCAAGTCTCCCCCATTGAAGGACTCAATTGTAAAGAAAAAAAAAATGTGAAATGCAAGAATTATACTCTTGGATATCATTCTCACCTTCAAGTGTAACTTTGTGTAATGTTATCCTGTTCATTTCAGAGATGAATTGATGAACTATATATATGATTTTTGTTTTCTTTTTTGTGCTTATGTATGCACGTACTCTCAAATATGTAAAAGATTATGGGCGGATTTAACTATAAACTATTAAGGGCTGTTTTAGTCCCAGCCAAATCTCTTCCCAGGATATTATTTAGACACTGGATCAAAAATATTCCTTTGTCACACTATGAAACAATTTACAATTACAAAGACAGCAATTTGTTTATCCGCCTGTTTTAGAAGAAGTGCAAAATTTGAGACAAAGCCTTACCTTGAGATTAACTTTTAATTTGTCTGAATTTGGACTATGGCGGGCTTAGAAAGATATATAGTCTGTAACCTGATATCGGTCGATTCTATTTCAATGGCCGGCAAATACCGTCAATTGTAATTTTCGAGAAAGCAGGCTTCTGCAGAATGATTATATTGCAGTTTCATTTTTGGGCATTGATAGAGAATGATTATACACATTTAGTATTATTCATCCGACTTTTTGCATTCAAGCATCAACAGAGTGAACAACCATGGCAGCTAGAATTAATGAGTGCCATGCCAATTGCAGAGTTCACATGACTCTTGGTAAAAGTAGTTTCTCACTGTTGACCCATAAGTCAATAGGGTCACAATTGTAATAGGCTATAGACAAGATGGTGTCGTTTTGCATAAGACTCTATGTATATAAACAGTCTGTAAATACTTTGCTTCTTAATCAAACACCGTAAATCAGTTTAGCATTTTCTGGTTTTTCTCGTTTCTTTCCTTAACTTTGACTTGGTATCAGAGCAGTGACTAATGTCAATGGTGACTGATTCTGGTTCCACTCCACCGCTTAACCACGTAAAACCAATGGTAGGGAGATTTTTGCATAAAACCTTGAGGAGTCTATGTCCTTAATAAATAATTGTTTATTATATTAACCTTTCTCCCCTGGACTTGCCACTGCCAGTATGAGCATTATCTCTTGTGTTTTGAGGAGGCCCATAGTCAGACAATTCCCTGGCACAATCCCCAACCTTGATCCTGTCCTTGGCAGCACCGGAGCCAGATTGATGAGGATCCGTTGAGAAACGCTCTTGAAAAGTAGCTGCAAACACGACCAATAAAAGCAACATCACCACTGTCATTGTTTTGCTTTTTGTCTCCAACTCTTTTATTCTTCTTTGTTATGTAAACTCATATATACACAGTTTAATTTTTAAGCTCCTCTGACCTTTCTAGTCCTCAAATTGTTTATCACCTTCCCCGGTTTACACGGTAAACAAAAGAGAACGCAAAAATTTCGGAATCCACAAGAGAATTCTTCTTTGGGTTAAATTTACTAGCTAGATACCGAAATCCGTCTCTAATTAGCCAATTCACCAAATTTTTACAGAATTTTTTTATTTTTAAATGTTTTTAATGTTTAAAAAGATTTTTAATTTTTACAGATTTTTTTTTTTAATAAAAAAATTCATCAAAACCACAAGTCAATGTTTAATTTAGCCAGATCATGTACGTACTTTTAAGTTTATCAAAATTAAATTTTATTTGATATTGATTAATTAGTTTAAGAAAATTATTATTAAATAATATTTTAAGCTTTTAGGTTACAGATGATAAACAAACAAACCTTAAACATTTTAATCTACCAAAATTAATTACATTTACATTTAAGAGAAAAAAAAAAAAAACCAGCTAGTTCTTAGTGTGTGTATATATATATGGGGGCAGATGCAGTACTAGTTGAGGATGGGCCTGAAATTTAAAAAAAAATATTAATATACACAATTTCTAAATTTTGGCCCATTCTAATAAAAATATTAATGGACAAAAATATGAATATGTAATTAGTTTTTGTTTTTGTCTATCTCAACAAAAATTTTTGGATTCATCCCTACTATTTATAGTGGATCTAATTAGTGGTGGACCTAGAAATTTTGTCGTGGTACAAAATTTATGAAGCCCTTTGATGTATGATAGGAATCCACTCACCGAGAAAAAATTGGGTTTGGCAGCCTACATTGTTGGAGAAAAATAATGGCCCCTATTACTAACCCTTGGATTGCCTTCCTCAAAATCCCCCAGTAATATAGTTGGGCCTGGAAGATTTTGAGTGTGATTTATATATTCAATACTGACTGCGTGCAATTTTTTAAACTAGTAAGAAAATCTTGTATCTGGTTTATCCTGGCACAGGATAGTTGTCTCGAAGGATCCATGGGGCAGAGGGGACGGCCCGCAAGTGCCTCTTGATTCCTTAAAGTGTCCTGGCATAGAATTGGGCAATTTTTTTTTTTTTAAATCTTCACAGGCATTAGCAAATTTGTTAAGGAATCTGATTATACTTTCAGGAGGCACCTTTAGATTAACTAGAGATCCCTTTTTTTTCTGCAGATGCTAGTTCTGCAGAAGTTAAAGGCATCAGTGGGAGCTTCAATATTGGACCATTGCTGTATTGCTTAAGGCCGCTACTGTGGCCTCGGAAGTCCACCATCATGGCATGCTTAAATCATTTTTTTATTATTTATTAATTAAAAAATTATTAGTCATTTAGCCATTTACCCTCTTTGTGTTAAATCTAACCATAAACTGGACAAACGGTGCGGGGAGCAAGTTAAAAGAAACAGTTAGTTAGACGTTCAGATGAAACACAGTTACTTATTCAGTTCTGTCTGCATTATATATCTGATTGTACGTACAGAAGGTACCTTTACATGCACATTTTTGGTTTATGATCTGCTTCTACACGTTTGCCCAAGTGCAGTGCTTTGTGTTTCACTGATTTTTGCTTAATGTTATTGAGAATTTAGAGAAACAATGATGTTTTCAGTGATATCATTTGCCGTACTTAGTTCAAGATTAATATGAACAGGGTAATACAAAACTACACCTAATAAATTTAACCCACTCTGCAGCAAAGGAATTAATACTTTCTAGTTTGCCAGAATTCCAGGACCCAAATTATCAATTTCGAAAGTGACATTATACAAATCATCTGCCTCCAAGATCTGAGATTGTTACGTCATTGATTGATAAAGTACTTCCTGAATAACCTTGCAACTGACCCTTAGATTTATTTTGTTCATTTTGATTTGAGAAGGCAGGCTTCTTTGGAATCATTATATTTTTGTTTTCATTTTTTAGCATCGTAGAAACTTCCAACATAGATGGTCGATCAATTGAATTTTCCTAG
Organism: Pistacia atlantica; assembly: GCA_026229545.1. Taxonomy (NCBI): domain Eukaryota; kingdom Viridiplantae; phylum Streptophyta; class Magnoliopsida; order Sapindales; family Anacardiaceae; genus Pistacia; species Pistacia atlantica. Next base: position 26,468,006 of record CM047904.1, read on the forward strand.
ACGCATAAAAGAGCTATTTGCAAGGATGTCATCAATTTGCAGGATGAATACGTATCGTCTAGTGATTCATCCATTAATTCCATGCCTTTACCATCTTCCCATAGCTGATATGCCTGAAATTATCAAATAATTTGGAATTGTCAAGCTCATTCCAGTGCTAATATTTTCATCCACATATACTTTGAATGAATTATATAAAAAAATTAAACTTACATGGTCAAGAAGACTTAGATTTTCATTCAAACCATATAAAAAGGAAATCTTTTTGGTACTAATGATTTGTAGAAGTAGAACTCCGTAAGCATAAACATCAGATTTAGTTGAGTATTTGCCGTTTTGGATATATTCAGGAGGAACATAACCACTGCATTAAATTGTTTCAAAGAGTCACTAACAAACAAAAATGTATATGTTAAATTAGAAAAATCCTAAAAATTATAAAAGAATTAAGATAATATACTTACCGTGTTCCAACAATGTGACTTGTGTTTGCTTCAAAATCATCTTTATCAAATATTCTAGCCATTCCAAAATCTGATATCTTAGGTTTCATTTCTCTATCTAATAATACATTGCCAGCTTTTAAATCTCGATGAATGATAGTCAACCTTGAATATTCTTGAAGATTTAAAAGCCCTTGAGTAATTCCTTCAATAATATGCACACGCCTTTCCCAATCCAAAATAAAACGTTTAACGGGGTCTGCATCAAATTCAGTCATAAACTAACCGTCAATCATACAACTACTACAAGTCTATTATACAAAAGGATAAACAATATGACAAGTCGATGTATACAAATTGAACATGAAATTCTGACCAAAAAGGTAAGAGTCTAAGCTTTTATTTTCCATGTACTCGTAGATGAGTATTTGTTCTTCCTTGTCAATACAAAAACCCATAACTCGGACAAGATTTACATGTTGAAGCTTGGCGGTAAGCATAACCTCATTCTTGAATTCCTCAAATCCTTGCGTGGATGTTTTTGAAAGTTTTTTAGCTGCTATTACTCG
>CM047904.1:26469117-26515575 GCA_026229545.1 Pistacia atlantica
GTCGAGCTTACCGTGAGGCTGCAACATGTAAATCTGGTACCGATCTTGGGGATTTGCACTCAGAGGGAAGAAAATATGTTGATTTATGAGCACATGCCAAGCAAGAGCTTGGATTTCTACATCTTTGGTGTGCAGACTCTTGGGTTTTGGTTTTGGTTTTGGTTTTGGTTTTGGTTCTCATCTATAGGCCTAATCATCTAAGCTTCAAAGAAGCCCTCATTCTTTCTTCCTGGTAATTCCAATTTTCTACACAATCGTGGAGGCGATATCTATTAGAATGGAAGAACGCATTCAAATCATTTGAAGGGATTACCCAAGGGATTTTATATCTTCAAGAAAACTCAAATTTTACGATAGTTCACAAAGACCGAAGGCTAACAACATTTTATTGGACAAAGACCTGAATCCCAAGATATTGGATTTTGGCATGGCTATAGCTTTTACAAAAGATGAATGTGAAGCAAAACCGACCGAATTATTGGAACATAGTAAGTAATTAACTTGTCTGTCAAAACAAAACATGACGTTTTATATGTTTCATTTGTTGAATTATTGACAATTTTCAGTGTTTACGTTGAATTGCGGTGCCTATATTCCCCTTGAGTATGTATGAACAGGTATATACTCCATGAATTATGATGTTTATGGCTATGGAGTTTTGCTTCTGCAAATCATCAGTGGCAAGAAGACTGCATGCTATTGTGGCCCCTGCAAAAATTTGACCCTTTTAGAATTAATATGTAAGTTACTAGTCATTCTTTCCTGTAGACATCTTGATTTTTTAAAAAAAAAAAAAATTGTGATTTACTATAGCGAGAAACTTGGCCAAAGTTGGGTAACATTAAAGTTACTTCAGGGTTATGAATTGTGGAAAGAAGGTGAAGTCATGGAGTTTTTCGATTTATCACTAGACGATTCGTCTTCTCCATGGAAATTGAAGAAATGCTTGCAAGTAGCTCTACTTTGTGTCCAGGAAAATCCTGCAGATAGACCAACCATGTTGGATGTTTATACAATGCTCAAAAGAAACTGGAGCCATCCCAACTCCAAAAGGCTTGCATTTTCAGTTAAAAGAGATGAAGATGAGGAAAGTAAATGTGCATTGAAGGTGAAAATTTGCTCAGTCAATGAGGCAACAATCAGCAAACTGGTAGTCAAATGACAATGTAGCCTCTCATGGTACATACTAGAGAAGATATTGACATATTCGTGTTCAGTCACCGATCAAGTAGGCTTAATCTGTCGTAGAATACGATGGAAGCTGCCCTTGGAAAGAGTTTTAGATAATCACAAAATTTGCTTGAAAATGTAATGAGTGTTCTTACATTCAAGTGTTTATAGAAAATATTTTGTTTCTGGAATTCAGCCTATCCTCAATTTTCTGTAGTGCCACAAGCTGAGAAGCCAATTCTATTCATCAGCCCTTTGTGAAATGTGACGCTATATTACATAAAAAGTTTTCTCGGTTCTATAAAGTTTGGCCCATGAAAACATAGCCTTCTTTCAATTTATTTAATGAAAGAAAATCCCTTTTGGGGAAACTGTACAATTTATTTAATGAAGGAAAATCCCTTTTGGGGAAGAGTAATGCTACAGTTATCGATTGGTGTGTATCGATTTTGTGCCTGAACGTGGCATAATTACGATCGTTTATTTATTATCAATTAATATTAAGCGGTGATTTTTCGAAAATCGATACTATAGTATTTTCCTTTGAGAAACATACAGTGAAGAGGATGGGTCGTTATTTTACCCTTGACCCACAATAGCAAGCAGCCTTGGTGCCTTTACGATTACGCAACTTCAACTTGAAAAAGAAACAAGAAAAACCTGGTTCAAGTTTTGCCACGTTTCTGAGTTCAAAAGCTTACATTAACACGCTGGCGGCCACAAGCAATCAATTGATGATACTTTGATTAGTTTCTAGAGCTGTCAAAATGATATTTTAATGAAATTTTTATATTTTTAATGTGATTTTTAATATTAAATGCGCCAACGTTTTCGCTTGACGGTGGCTGCGAGTAGAGCAGATGGTTTAAGTGGGTTATAATTTATTTTGAATTCAAGAGTAATTCTGTCTAAAAAATTAATTAATTTAGGTAAACTTGTAAAAGTTAGATTCATGTAAATTGATTTTAAAACAAAGATATTATTGTCCTAAAATATTTATTAATAAGAAATAAAATTATAATAAAAATAAGATAATCAAGTAATCTTACAATACTTAAGAAAATAGAGGTATTACCTCTAATATCACCAATAATAACTATTATTAATATTAAAAAATTACCAAAATAATTTTATATTACTTAATAACCAAACATGATAAAAAATTAATATAATATACATATTCTCAATAATCTAACCCCATTGATTAGTTAACAGTTGACAAACACTTACACGAAGAATATAAAAAATTAGTTTATACAACCCCCAACCTTAATGTTAGCTAACAGTTGACGAACACTTGCATGAAGAATATAAAAAATTATTTAGCTAGTAAATCAGTACCTTATGTTGAAGATCAAGGCTAACAAGTTTCCATATTTTTCCCGAGTAATGCATGTAAATTACATGGAAATTAATTGGAATTAATTAAGTCTCTTCAAGCTCTATTAATAGTTAAGGTGCATGAGACAGAGAAATACAAGTAATTAATAAGAGCAAGATGGCTATGAAGATTGAGATTGTTTCAAGAGAAATCATCAAACCATCTTTTCCAACTCCTCAACACCTCAGAAATTTCAAGCTTTCCTTTATAGACCAGACTGCTCCAGCAGTCTATGTGCCATTGCTGCTTTTCTACCTTCCAAAAAATGACAGTGATTCCCATGTGGTGGAGGCTGCTGAAAGATCTCAACATCTGAAAACATCTTTGTCAAAATTGCTGGCTGAGCTCTACCCTCTTGCAGGTATAATCAAAGACCGAACAACCATTGAATGCAATGATAATGGAGCTGAATATATCCAAGCTCAAGTCGATGGGACTTTGGCGGACATTCTTAAACGACCTGATTGTTCGATTTTAAGAAGTTTCCTTCCTGTTGAGATGGAATCTACGGATTCTGAAACCGGGCGTATAGTGTTTGTTCAAGCTAGCTTTTTCGAATGCGGTGGAATGGTTCTTGGATTGTGCTTTTCGCATAAAATTACAGACGGAACCACGCTAGGCACAGTTGTAAAGAGCTGGTCCTCTATAGCTCTTTCAGGGTCTAAAGATTCAGTGAAATTTCCTGAGTTCAATGTAGCATCATCAATTTTCCATCCATTAGATTCAGACATTCCTCCAATTATGAAGGTGACTAGAGACGAGTCCGTAATTACAAAGAGGTATGTGATTGAATCATCAAAGATTGTTAAACTCAAGGCAAAAGCTGCCAGTCCAATGGTGCTGCAACCGACCCGGTTTGAAGCCGTTTCCTCGCTGATCTGGAAATGTCTTGACAATGTTTCAAGATCCATCAAAGGGTCTCCAAGGCTATCTGTGATGAGCATCTATATCAATTTACGTAGAAGGGCTGTGCCTTCTCTCCCAGGAAACGCTATCGGGAACGCGGTGGGGGCGTTCTTTCCTTCACATTCAACTGAGAAGGAGATAGACTTACAAGATTTGGTTACTAAACTGAGCAAGGGATTAAAAGAATTTCACAAAAATGCCATGGAAACTATAAATGAAAAGAAAAAAGCATGGTTGAGCATGTGTGGGATAGAAAACTTCGGAGTAAGAGATGATATAGACCATTATATGTGCTCGAGTTGGTGTAGATTTGGGTTTTATGAAGCTGATTTTGGGTGGGGAAAACCAGCATGGGCTACTTTGCCAAATTGGCTGGTTCCAAATTTGGTTTTGCTGATGGATACAAAAGATGGTGAAGGAGTAGAAGTATTTGTGACACTGAAGAAAGAAGAGATGACCTTATTTGAACTTGAGAAGGACTTGCTTGAATTTGCTGCTGTTAATCCTAGTGTACTGAACTAAAGAGATGGATTGTGATGAAGAATTGCATGGGAACTTCTGGCTAGCTTTGCCTTCTATGGAATAAATTAAGTGTGTGATTTCTGTACTTGAACTTCCCAATCGGAAAAGAATAAAGACATAAGGTTGCTTCCTTCTTGTTGATGTCTATTCAATTTTGAGAAATAAATTTAAAAAAAGATTTACTGCCGGGCTGTCATTTTCAGCACCAACAAAGCACCACCGGCAACCGCCTAGGTGGCAAGTCTGGCAACACTGTCGGTGTCGTCGGAATCGGCATCTGCCGATCTACACAACCCAAATGATCTATACAACACTGTCAATTTTCTGTAGTGCCACAAGCAAAGAAGCCAATTCTATTCATCAGCCCTTTGTGAAGGCTCTATAAAGTTTGGCCCATGAAAGCATAGCCTTCTTTCAATTTATTTAAAGAAAGAAAATCCCATTCGGGGAAACATACAGTGAAGAGGATAGGTCGTTATTTTACATTGGCCCACCATAGGAAGCAGCCTTAGTGCCTTTACGTTTACGCAACTTCAACTTGAAAAAGAAACAAGAAAAACCTGGCTCAAGCCACGTTTTTTAGTTCAAAAGCATATATTAACTGAAGACTGCCAACTTGCAGCCACAATCAATCAATTGATGATAATTTGATTAGTTTCTATTGCTGCCAAATTGATATTTTAATGAAATTTTTATATTTTTAATGCGGTTTTTAACATTTTCAGATGAATTTAATATTAAATGATCTCACGGGACGGGGCAATTTCTCCCTTTACTCTCTTTCTCAATAATTCATAAAAAATTTAACAAGTCAGCATGTCTTGACAAGCAACAGAGCCAAATGACTTGAACCTGTCTCATAATATTTTCTAATTGTTTTATACATGGCTAAAAAATTCTAGTCCTAGGGAAGGATCAAGCAGCTTTGTTTATGGCGGCAACAAAAAATATGATCATCTTTGTAAAACCCCATTCTAATTTTATATATACATATATATTCTCTTTGGTTTTGTTTATATGCAGAGACTTTTCTGTCAAATTTTAAAGTTTGGTTGGGGATGAAAACGAGGAAATGGAAATTGTTGGGTTTGCATGTAGCAAGGGCACAAAATCTGGAGGTTTTCCAAGGAAAAGATTATGTGGCAGGGTTATATTAGAATGAAGAGAATTTGGGATGTTGTGAAAATAAATAAAAAATTGTTTTAGATAAATTTGGGCTGCCCGCCCAAATGAACAAGAAGAAAATTGAGAGAAGGAAAAGAAGAGAGACAGAAGCAAGGAAAGGAGGGAGAGAAAGTGAGGTAAGTATCGGCCAAGTGAACATGAAGGGAGATCACACGAATTTTTGTAGAAATTGTATCATGCATGTAGTTTTTATAGTGATTCATCTCATTATTTTCTTCGATTTGTGTAATACTAATTCAATTTTGTCAAATTGGGCTGTTAGGTGGAGAAGAGAGGGATGATGCTTGAGGTAGCTGGGCATTTTGGGTTGAGTTGAAATTTTTGTGAATGAATTTCCAAATACAAACTCAATTTCATTTGCATGTCAAGTGATGAATTTCCATTAAAATGTTTGGTGCAAAAATTGTTAGTTAACTGTGATATTTGCTAAGTCCCACTTTGCATGTTTTGGCTGAATTAATTATTGGATGATTTTGCACTAGATTTGGTTCTAAAGTATGTGATTACATGCTGCATGTTACATGATATTTATGTACTGTTCACATGGAATTAAATGATGGTGAAAATGTTTGTAATAGGTGTTGGTTGTGTTTGGCTGCTGGAATCTTTTGTAAACATGAAATTTTGCTAATTTATGCTGCTGCATGTTGAATTTGTGTTTAAAATTTGCTATATGGTGTTTGGCTGGGTATACTTCTTTGTCTAATTGTGCTATGTTTTGAAATTTGGTTGTTTATGTAAAAATTTATGGTTATGGGTTGCTTTAATATGACCAAATGCATAAAAAGAAGTAGGCGAAGTGAGCAATAAATAGAGATGGTTTATTTTGTTGCATGTGGTTTCTATTCATGATTTATTTGGGTTTCCAATTGTGATGTTTACTGGCTGCATTTTTGGCCGATTAAAGCAAATGGAGACTAGGATTCCATGCGTATTGAAATATTTAGTGCTCTGCCTGGGCGTTGAGTTTGTCCGCCAGGTATTGAGATGGTTTTCTTCAGGCTCTATCTGTACGATGATAGATCTTGTCGGGTATTGAGATGTTTTTTCCTAGCTCTGGCTGTGTGTGGGACGCCCACCAGGTATCGCGATTTTTCCCCAGGGTACTAGTCGTGGTGAGAACCTTCAGTATTAGTTTACTATTTCCGAGCAGGATATCAGTTTATAGTTTTTAGATACTAGCCTACAGTTTTCTGTATGAGTTAATAGTTTTAGTAATAGTATCAGAATTAGCTTTCAGTTTTAGAATGTTCAAAATTAGATTTAGTTTTCAGTATCAGAACAGTTATGGATAATTTGCATTAGTTATATGAAACATTTGATGTTTGTAGCATGATTTATAGAAAAACATTATTTTCATAAGCGTAAGCATTTATAGCTATACTTTTAAGTTTTCATAAAAGAGTTTTTAGCATTTAGTGATGAGCTAGGACTCAGAAACTGTTTTTAGTTCAAATTATCAGATTACAGAACTTAGAACAATTAGCAACGAGTTATGCATGCATACATGAATGATTAGTTGCTTCCATAACAGGTTCATAGAATCATGTTGTTTTCAGAATTTCATAAGAACTATTGCATGCCATAACTATTGTTGAAGATATGTTTTTCAAACTCCCCTTTTTTCCCACTCACTCGATATTTCAGCTCACCTCTTTTCAAAAAATGTTTTCGTCCCCCCAAGTTTATAGGGAGATCATGCCAAGCACTGAGTCACCACTCAAGTTGTGCCGAGCAGTGAGTCACCACTCAAGTTGTGCCATGCGTTAACATCTTCTCATGTGTGTATTATGGCTTATATTCCAAAAATGGACTTCTGTTTTTTGTAATAGTCTTATTTTTTTGCCGTAATTACACAAGGCTTGATATTTTGTTTCTAGATTTTTCATGGATTATGCATTTATGTTTTCCAAACTTCCTAAATATGGTTATTGGTGGGTGTCGAATCCAACAAATAATAAAATTCTCACTCTCAAAAAAATATAAATTGTAACAATGATGAGCAAGGTCGTATCCACAGAGATTGGGTAGATTTATTTTAATGAAAATTAAAGCAAAGAAAAATGGGGGTTTTGAAATTTCGAAGTGAAATAAAAGAAAGCAATTATAATCAACTAAAAATTAAGGAGAAATCAATATCAAGCAAATATCCAACCAAAGGTATAATTTCGGAATTGGTTCAGAGAATTGATCACAGATACAAGGATAAAATCTTCTATTCTTCACTAAATTGGTTATGATTATTAACAAACTCTAACAACCTATCTCTCCTTACTTTCTCGATAACCAAAACAAGCTCTTTGATTACTTCCCTTGTTAATAAACAACCCTAAACAAGCTCTTAGGATTTAATCTATCGACAACATTAATAATTAGAGAGACTACCAATTCTAGCCAACAAATACACAAGCTCGATTCATTTAGACTAGATTATATATCTTCATAACATAAATCGAAAATCGCTTTATAATCAACTATGTTATTTTACCACTAATATTAGAACACTTAAACAATTATGGATTTAAAGTTCTAAATGGCAATTTATCAACCTGATAATTGAACAACGGGCCATTTGCATCAATCAATCAAGACAATAATTGTTAATAAACATAGAAGATATATAAATAATGAAGAAATAAAAGAACACTGAAAATTATTTAGATCTCACAATTCTTGAAGAACCAAAACTTCAATTATCCTTCAGTTGAAAGAAAAGTATTTAGCTACTCATAATTTAAAAGAACGCCTAAAGAAAAGAGGAGAAAGAGAGGTAGAGATAGATCTCCCCCTTTCTTGTGAATAATCTCCCTATTTATAACTCCATCTAATAATAGTTACCCTATCTAGATCAGGAAACTAATTAAAAGCAAATCCCACCAAAATAGGGAGTCTTGGCGAATCCTAGAGATTAAGAAAGGGTAAATAAATCTTTCCAACTGTCATGCATATCTTTTTCTCCAACAAATTCGTAACCCTAGGTCAAAAACCTCGGATCCAGTAAGGTGCGCCCACGCTTTATCTGCTGAATGCTTTTATGAACATTCTGGAAAAACAAGACGTGCCCACACTTTAAGCAAAATCCGCTTCTGGAATGTATCTCTTTTTGAGCTCCGATTTTTTTCTGTCCAAAACTCTTGATTTTGAATTCAATTTGAGTTAACTCCTTAATCTACTCCACAAAATATGAAACATAATCAAAATCCAAGATTTAAGCATTTATAACCATTAAAACATAAGGAAATATAACAAATATATAAATATTATGAATGCTTATCAGTTATGTATCTATTCATACTTGTATTTCTAATTACATTTTCGTACGGATTATTTATGCATAGTATATTCAGAAAAACAAGATTTCAGGTTTCACAGTTTTCGCACACGACACATCTCAGTCATCCGAGTCTTGTGGGAGCATCCGAATCCTATGGGATGAGGAAGGTCGGGATAGGTCATGTCAATCTGCCTCTTCTTTTTTATTATGCCTTGTTGATTGAAGTTTTCTATTTCACAAAGTTGGATCAAGGTTGGTTACTGGTATGCTTTGGTAGTGAATTTCCGATATCAGAAATAAATTATGCCTTGTTCACTCACCTTATATGTGCTTTTGCCAATGTAGACTCTTCCACCTACCAGCTTTCCATCCCATCTGCCAATGAACAATACTTCTCGAGTTTTAGTGGTACCATCAGAGGCAAAAGTCCATCAGTTACAACTCTTCTGCCAGTCTGGAATGGACAGAATGCAACAGGTTAATCCATATTAGGCAACAAAGTGAACTATTCAGTTCTATCTTCAATAGTTAGTGATTCTTGTAACACCCAGATCAAGGTACATAACCCTATTTATGTTTTAAAACCCTTAGTATTGCTTATTCCAAGGTGAAAGATTGAAAAATTGGCATTTTCAGACTTCGTCGCGGCAAAGGAATTTTGTCACGCGGCAATGTACGCACTACCTAATTTGAGTTCTTCGAATTGTAGACTTTTCTGCAGCAAGGAAAGAAGTTCACCACGGTGATGTACACTCTGGAATTTTTCATTGAGGCGAAGAAAAAATTTCACCAAGGCAAAGAATTTGCTGGAATTTTTGAGAAAATTCTGGAAAACTTGCTTAAGGGCAAAATGGTCATTTCACCCATAATTAGTTAAAAGTGTGGGGAGTGAAAAGTAGTAGAATTTCATGGAGAATGCAATGGAAATGAGGACATTATTGTAATTGACTAAAGGGCAAAGATGAAATTTTGTAGAAAGTGCAAGGGTAAAATGGGAACCTATGAATAATATTATGTGGTATTAAGGGTTCAATGAATGAAACCCTAGACATTTTCTCCCTTAGCTCACGCCACCTTCACCTCAATTCTCTCAAATTTCTTCACTTTTGGAAATTCATAGGCTAGATTTTGATAGATTTCAATCCTAAGTATCCAAAGATAAGATTCTTGCACTAAGATATGAGATTAAATTTTTAATGTTTTGAATTCTTATAGTTTTACATGCTTAGGGTTTAAGAGAAAGAGGAAGTCTACCAAAGAGAGATTATAGTGTTGAAATTACTCATATTCAATGTATGTAAATCCACCCCTAGTTATGAATTGAGCAATAATTGTGTAGAGAAATTATTATATGTATGTATGTGTTGTATGTTGAGAATTATTGATTGAGTTGATGTTGAATGATGGTTAGGATTTAACCATGAGAGGTAATGTTTGTGTATATGGTGATTGGTGGAAGCTTGGATGAGTTGAGAAAGAATTTGAGTAGAATTATAGAGTGTGAATTTCCTGGCCAGGTTTGGTGTTGAATTTACGAAGCTTTGCTCCAAATTTTAGTGGTTAGAGATTGATATGGAAGTGTAATCAACTTAGTGTTTTGTTTGTGCATACAAATTGTTTGACAAAATTTCAAAGTGAAGGCATGTATGAGTATGATAGCTTGTTACCCTGATAAGAGTTTGTAGATGTAGAGAAAATAAAGAATGACATGTTCACATGCTATATTGCATTCTTGCATTTAAACATTTGAATTTATAAAGAATAACAATAAAAAGCCCATCTACATGCATACCTGCATATAAGAACACTTAAGAACAAAGATAAAGAAAGAAAAGAAAATTGAATATTAATTTCTAAAAGAAAGATAAGAGAAGAGAAGGTTGTTGCAATAAGGAGCCCGTGAGTGACAAAAAAGAAGAACAACCCCACATGCACGCCGCCTTTAATGAGCAGCCTAAGAATAAGAAAGAAAAATTTGTACAGTCCATAAGAACTACATGTGGATGAGGACTCTATCCAAGAAAGAATTTGAGAATACACTCACACGGCTAGGGTTCCGATCTATGCCTCAACCGAGTCCAATCAGCAAAGAAATAATATAAAAGAAAAGAAAAGAAAGAAAAAGTAGAAAAGCAAGAAAGAATTGATAAGAAGAGAAACAAAAAAGAAAGAAGAGAAATAGAAAAGAGAGAATTGAGACAGAAGAAGAAAAACAAAAAAAGAAACAAAATAGAAAAGAAACAAAAAAACAGAAAAGAAATTGCATCCCCTATGCATTTGTGCATATGCATTATCCCATTTCTCCTATCTTGAGTTAGTTTCCTTGGTTGTGCTTACATATCGGTAAGTGAGAAACCAGAATCTTAGAAAGAACAAAGAAGAATAGAGAAGTTTGATGTGAGGAAAGAGCTTCAAAAAATAAGTAACGGATGAAGAAGAGTAGCATAGAGGATTTACTTACTAGTAATTAGTGCTCACTTCGTTGATTTCACTGTTTTTGTAGGTAACAAATGAGTTGTGGTCGAAGGATACATCAAGAAATGGAGGAGAATGGCACTACTGTCCAAATGTATTTTGAGTTATGTATATGACTTTCTTACGTGAGGTAGAGAATTTATATATGAAAGTAAAACTAGTTTTGGGCCTACTATCTTATACTTATGTACATATATGTTTTCTATAACATGTTTAGTAATTCCATATTACACTTCCCAAAGTATGCTAGCTAGAAAGAGTTATTACAATTCTTGTCATCGGAAGTCTTCTATTGAATCTCCAATGAAAACCGCCAAGTGTTATGGATTTCAAGGGATTGATTTGTTATGGTTGTGGCCTAATGGTACAAACTTGAATAATATGGGAGGGCTTTTAGATGAGTAGAGAGCTGCAATAACTTCTGATGCAACAGACTCTGTGAGCCAGCATTAATATTGACAGTGAGTGTTCAGTACATTCCAAATCATTAAAATGTGAGTTATCCGATTGAATCGATGAAAAAAAACTTGGACTGGGCACAAGTGGTTGTCTATGACTATTTTCTGCTGTCCAGGGATAACGTTACGGGCACCCATGTTGCTTTGTACAACCCTGCTAGTAATATTAGTACTGATTTTGATATAAACAACTGGTTAAGCAGAGGATTTCTAGCTAACAAACTGGTTATGGGTGTGCCTTACCATGGCTATGCATGGACACTAGCGAACCCAAATGACAAAGCTAACGGCACACCTGCTTCAGGGCTTGCTATCACCATTGATGGTTCCATCGGGTGTAAGTTAATCAGGGCATTCATTCAGAATTATGGTTACGAAGCTGCTTCCGCATACAATGCTACCTATGCAGTGAATGTATTCACAATTAGAGCAACTTGGATCAATTTTGATGGAGTTGAAATGATTCGAGCAAAAATTGCTTATGCCGAGGAGAAGAAACTCCTTGGTTACAATGCATTTCAGCTATCTAATGATGATAACTGGGCACTTTCTCTGGTAGGTGAGTGATTGTTCATATCAATTCTTGAATTTTGAAGACAAATTTTAATTGATTTAGTAAATTACATTTACAGCTTCTGCAGAAAAGGAGAATCGGGAAAATAGGAGGCGATTCCTGAAGATTTTGCTTCCAATTACTTCATTTTTATCCTAATAGCTGCATGATTTGTTACTTTCAAAGAAAAGTAATCAAGATAAAAGGTATTCAATAGATTTCAGTTTTCATAATATGAAAGTATAATCATATTGATTTTTGTTCCTCTTTTCCATTCCAGGATCAATGCTTGAAGCGAAGAAGGATAACTATTCCCCAAAACCTTGAAAGCAATGCTCTAATTCGCAAGTTTTTAGCTTTGCCAGCATCAAAGAGGCTACAAACAACTTTTCTAATGCAAACAAGCTAGCTGAGGGTGGATTTGGCCCTGTATATAAGGTAAATATGCGCGATATTATAGGTTCTGATGAGTGTCAGGAGTCTGTGAAGCAGAAAAAAATTGAGCTTATATGCGGCGGCGTGCTAAGCATTGGTATTAACTATGGCAGGGTCAATTACATAGTAATCAAGAAATTGCAGTGAAGAGACTTGCAACAACATCTACTCAAGGACTCGAGGAGTTTGAAAATGAGGTTTCACTTACCGCAAGACTTCAGCATGTGAATCTACTTAGAGTTTTGGGATATTGCATTAAAAGAGAAGAAAAAATTGCTGATATATGAGTACATGCCGAATAAAAGCTTGGATTAGTATCTATTTGGTAGGCAATATACACTTGATCCGATTCTATCTTTTGTTTACCTGTCATTGTTTACATAAGTTTCTGATCAATCGTGTAACATTTTGCAGACCCAATAAGACGATATGTGTTAGATTGGCAGAAGCGTGTGAACATTATTGAAGGGGTTACTCAAGGACTTTTATATCTTCAAGAGTACTCAAATTTCACTATCATTCATCAAGATGTGAAATCGAGCAATATTTTGTTAGACACTGAAATGAACCCGAAGATATCAGAATTTGGAATGCTAGACTTTTCAGCAAAGACGTGTGTGAAGCTTACACAGGTAAGATTGTAGGAACATAGTAAGTAATTAAACTCCATCCATGGCTTCTCATTTTATATCTTCTTTTGTCAAATACTTCACCAACTTCTCATTAATATCCATTTATGCAGTGGCTATATTCCTCCTAAATATGCATGAAAAGGAATCTATTCCATGAAGTATGATGTTTACAGCTTGAGTTCTACTTCTGCAAATCATAAGTGGCAAGAGGAATACATGCTACTATGGCGCATACGAAAATTTGAACCTTCTTGAATATGTAAGTCAGTGATGAAAATTTTCAATCATTTTTTGTAGCAGGACATAATTTTAAGCTTTGTTTTCAGGCATATGAACTTTGGAAAGGTGGCATAGGCATGGATTTATTGATCCATCAATGATTCATCTTCGTCGTGTAAAATCATGAGATGTATGCAAGTGGCACTATTATGTGTACAAGAAAATCCAATGGAGAGACTATCCATCTTGGAAGTTTTCTCGATGCTTAAGACTAAAATAATGGCCATTCCTACTCCTAAAAGGCCTGCATTTTTCCGTAAACCATGATGAAAATATTGAAGTAGCTCAACATCCAGGCAACAAGTTTACTCTTTCAATGATTCACAACTTTCCGAGTTGGAACCCAGATGAGATTGTAGGGTTCCATGAATGATAATCAAGAGGGATGTGTTTTGAGCCTCACTATTTGACTCTTGACCGTAGTCGAAGTGTAAGTCAAGGTATTATACATTTATACAACAATACCTAGCAAATAACTTGAATGATCCTCTGTCTCTCACACTAATCCTCGGGATCCCAGTGTCCATTGAACACCCTATATTTTGTAGGATTCGAACACAAGACCTCTGGATAATCCATGCAGATGATTAAAGTCTTGTCGTCCGACTACAAAACTAATGGTTTCTATTACCATATTTTATATCTAATTAATTAAATGACATTTATTATTTATTTAACAACCTTTGTACCATTCTCTTTCAATGCATTAATACACTATCAATAAGCTCTTAAATGATAGTAATAAATATGTTTTTAAGGACAGTTTAATCATAAATTAGAGTTTGCCCTTGGAAATTCACTTGATAATAATAAATTATATATGTTTTTAAGGACAGTTTAATCATAAATTAGAGTTTGCCCTTGGAAATTCACTTGATAATAATAAATTATAGGAGTATGTATACAGTTATGTTAAACTTTAAGAAATTGTAAGGTTAAATGTGATAATTAATTAAAAGTATAAGGGGCTATAAGTAATCTCTTGTACTATACCGAAATATTGTGTAGCATATGAGGTGAACCATCCAAATTCGAAAACTCCTTTACTTACTCTTCTCAGTCTCTCTTTTACTTCTCACTCTCTTTACTCTCCCCCGCTTTCGGCGGCATCTTGACGGAATTTTCGCCTGAATCTTGGTTGGACTCTTGGCGGCTTTGTTCTGTTGAGTTGGCCGGCACTCTCACTCAGTTCGCGGGACTGCTCAAATTGGCGGCATTTTTTCGTCGCGGTGGAGTTTCTAATCGGTCGTGTTCTAGTCGTTGATCGTGGCCTAAGTTGAGTCGCAGTTTCCGGAATCTTCACACTGACGGTGAGTTTGAGTTCTTTGTTCTTGTGCACTTTTATCTTTTGCATTATTTGAAAACTTGTGTTTCGGGCCACTTTTGACCTTGACTTTCATCATGGAGCAATCCTCCTCCTTTTTTTTTTTTTTTTTTTTTTGTATCTATCTATTCAAGAAATCGTATGTCTTTCATTTTTGTTTATAGTTTTGGTGCGATTATAACTCAGGTTTGCCTTCAGAAATTGTTATGTTAACTCAGTGCAGTTGAGTTTTGCGTGAAGGGCCTAAATGTTCTTTGTGTAACATTTCTATCAATGGTTTTCTGATGTTGCTATTTACATGACTAAGTGTAAAATTAAATATGAAAAATGAATTGGTTTTGTGAAATTACTTGTTAAACTTTTTGACGCGAGTCTTATTTTAAAATATGATCCGGAATTGTGCACAGAGATGAATTCTAAAAGAAAAGGTGAAATACCTGTTGCGGCTGGTGCTAATTGCAACCCATCCTTTAAGGGAAAAAATGTTATTGAAGCCTCTGATATCAGCGGAGATCCAGCCCAAGATGATGGTGGGTGGGAGGTTTATGCAAGGAAGTCCAAAAACAGAGCTGGAAGTGCTTCTGCAAAACCCTGGGCTACCCAAGATTCTAGTACAAAGGGATGGGGACGTCCAGATATGGTTCAAAAATCAGGCATGCGCAACAATGGGGGCTCTGGAAGGAATCCTGGGAAAACCTGGGCACAAACTGCTGAATCTAGGACACAACCCAGTTGAGGTAATGCGAAGGCCACGGCTAACCAACAGGATGCCTGAGAAAAATTATATGGCCCCACAACCTGTGACTGGTTCTACTCCGTCAAGAGGTTTTGAAGATGGCCAAAAAGACAAAAGTGTCTCTGAAGCCTACGAGGATGATGCTGATGAAAATTATGATGATGACATTGATGACAAATCCGATGCTGTAGATGATCCAGATGATGAACTTTTGAGCGATGACTTTGATTCAGATACCAGTCAAAAGAGTCATGAGACTCGGAAGAAGAGCAGATGGTTCAGCAAATTCTTTGAAAGTTTGGATAGTTTGACTGTTGAAGAGATAAATGAACCAGCAAGGCAGTGGCACTGTCCTGCATGCCAATGTGGTCCAGCTGCTACTGACTGGTACCACGGCCTGCAGCCTTTATTGACCCATGCAAAAACTAAAGGATCGAGGAGGATCAAGCTTCGCAGGGAACTTGCTGAGCTTTTGGAGGAGGAGCTGCATGGACGAGGAACTTCGCCTTATGAATTATTTGGAAAGTGGAAAGGTTTAAAGGATGAAGACAAAGATCATGATATAATTTGGCCACCGATGGTGGTCATTCTAAACACTAAACTGGAGAAGGATGAGAATGATAAGGTAACATTACATTGCCTTGCTTCTGTATAGAGGTTACAATAGAGTTAATTTTAATGTTAAATTTTACTTTTTGATCACAAATGCAGCTTGATTGTGTTGTCATTTAAGAAGTACATTTGCTGGATCCTCACAATATAACTCATCTTTTTTATTGTATTTCATTCAGTGGATTGGGATGGGGAATCAGGAACTTCTTGCATACTTCAATTCGTTCGCTGCTGTGAAGGCTAGACATTCTTATGGTCCACAGGGGCATCCAGGCATTAGTGTGCTGATTTTTGAGAATTCTGCAGGGGGCTACTTAGAGGCTGAACGACTGCATGAGCATTTTTCTGAGCAAGGAACAGATCGAGAAGCGTGGAATTATCGGCAGGTGTTATTCCTTCCTGGTGGAAAGCGCCAACTGTATGGTTTTATGGCGCTGAAGGAAGATTTGGATTTTTTTAATCAGCATTCACAAGGTTCTATCTTCATTTATCTATTTATATGTATTTGTGTGTGGCTTATATACACAGACATGTATGGCGGCAGGGGTTTGGTCAAAATCATTCATAAATCCTGTGAACACTCATGATAACCACAATGCATCAAAGCATCTCTTTTTTTAGTATTCTATACATAAAGAATTTCCTTATACAATTCTTAATTATGTTTAACATGCTTTGCAATCCATTAGGCAAATCCAAGCTGAAATTTGAGTTGAGATCGTATCAGGAAATGGTTGTCAAGCAAATTAGGCAAATGAGTGAGGACAATCAACAACTTGGCTATTTCAAGAACATAGTCGATAAAGCGCAAAGGCATTCTAAATCTCTTGAAGCATCTTTCAGTATTGTGAGTGAGAGGCTGAGAAAGACTATGGAGGAGAACTGCATTGTGAAACAAAGAACCAGGTTGCAACACGCACAAAACAAGGGAAGAGGTATGATATTCAGTTGCTTATAGCTTTTTCCTTGTTGAAGTTGAAGTGTATTTAAGCTTCACCTGACCAATAACTGTGTTATTTTGCTTTATGGATGGTTTAGGCTAGTAAACGAAGTCCTTGGTTGCACAGTTTATTCCCTGAAGACATGGCTATTACTTGCACTGAACCCTTTAACTCATGGTTGATTAAGTCTTTTTATCTATGCTAGCTGTCTTGATTATTATTATTATTTCATCAATGTCTTGTACTTCTTGGTCAACCCCCTATGTGTAAAATTAAAAAAAAATTGTGGATGTAATATTTATTAATTACTAACTCTTATTTCCTCTTAACTCCTTTCTTATTTATTTTTGTAATTTTTCTGTAGATGGACTTCCAAGAGCAATTTTTTAAAGACCAAATCAAAATTATTCACGGAGCTAGAGATTTGAAGGAAGAGGATTTTGAAATGGTACAGCAACAAGAGCGAGAGAAGGTGAAGCAGTCGATTGAAAATCCTTCCAACACTGAGGACTACACGAAGAGGTATATAATTAAGATTGATTGCTTTTAAAATAAATTACTTACACTTGAATTTTAGAAATTTAGAATCCTGATATGTTCTTTCTCTTACGCAGGGTTGAGAGAATGGCAGACTTCATCAAATTTCAAGACGAAGAAATGGAAGAGTTTGTAGAGGAGAGGGACCAAAAAATCAAAGTCCATGAAGATAAGGAGTCCACAATGAGGCGCAGGCACTTAGAAGCAGAGTTGGAGCTAGAGAAAGAATTTGATGCTGAATTAAGCAGCTTGATGGAAAAATACTCCTTCATCTCACAGAAGTTGCTGCCACCACGGACAGGTAGGGAGATATGCATTCTTAATTGATAATTTTCACCACAGAACTGAGAATCTTGAAGAACTTTTGATATTCTGTGAATTTCAGAATTAATATTGACAGCGAGTGTTCAGTACATTCCAAATCATGAAACTGTGAGCTATCCGATTGAATCGATGAAAAGGAACTTGGACTGGGCACATGTGGTTGTCTATGACTATTTTCTGCCGTCCAGGGATAACGTTACGGGCACCCGTGCTGCTTTGTACAACACTGCAAGTAATATTAGTACTGATTTCGGTATAAACAACTGGTTAAGCAAAGGATTTCCAGCTAACAAACTGGTTCTGGGTGTGCCTTACCATGGCTATGCATGGACACTAGCGAACCGAAATGACAAAGCTATCGGTGTGCCTGCTTCAGGGCCTGCTATCACCATTGATGGTTCCATCGAGTACAAGTTAATCAGGGCATTCATTCAGAATTATGGTTACGGAGCTGCTTTCGCATACAATGCTACCTGTGTAGTGAATGTATTCACCATTGGAGCAACTTGGATCAATTTTGATGGAGCTGAAACAATTGGAGCAAAAATTTCTTATACCAAGGAGAAGAAACTCCTTGGTTACATTGCATTTCAGCTGTCTAATGATAATAATTGGACACTTTCTCTGGCAGGTGAGTGATTGTTCATATCAATTCTTCAATTTTGAAAACAGATTTTAATTGATTTAGTGAATTACATTTACAGCTTCTGCCGAAAAGGAGAATCAGGAAAATAGGAGGCGATTACTGCTAACGATTTTGCTTCCAATTACTTCAGTTTTTATCCTAACAGCCTGCATGATTTGTTACTTTCAAAGAAAAGTAATCAAGATAAAAGGTATTCAAACAGATTTCAGTTTTCATAATATGAAAGGAGAATCATATTGATTTTTGTTCCTCTTTTCCATTCCAGGATCAATGCTTCGAAGCAGAAGAAGGATAACTATTCCCCAAAACCTTGAAAGCAATGCTCCAAATCTGCAAGTTTTGAGCTTTGCCAGCATCAAAGAGGCTACAAACAACTTTTCTAATGCAAACAATCTAGGTAAGGGTGGATTTTGCCCGGTATATAAGGTAAATATGCGCGATATTATTAAGAGAGAAAAAAAAAATCATACACCTGTTAGGGAAGCATAATAATCTTATCCTTCAAATTTAGTTTTTTATTGAAAAGAAACGATAATTATGTAAAAAAACAAAGAAAAAAGTGATGCTAATGAAGAAACATATTTTCAAGAGTTACAAAAAAATTAGCTTATTTAGTTAATTAATACAATGAATGTATTTTACTAGGGTATCCTCGTAGATGCTCAGGAAATAGCATTGAAAAAACTATCTAAAACTTCGACTCAAGGGTTTGAGGAATTCAAGAATGAGGTTATGCTTATTGCAAAGCGCCAACATGTAAATCTTGTCAAAGTTATGGGTTTTGCATTGATAAAGAAGAACACATATTGATCTATGAGTACATGCCGAACAAAAGTTTGGACTACCACCTTTTTGGTACAATAATTTCTCTCCAACTTTTTTTTGTTTTTTTTTCCAGCTTTGAAAACATTGATTAGAATATTACTAATTTGTCATTAATAAATAAATGCAGACCCTTGTAAACAAATTCTTTTGGATTGGACAAAACGTGTTCAAATCATAGTAGGGATTATCCAAGGGCTTCTGTATCTTCCAATAATATTCAAGATTGACTGTTATTCATCGAGACCTGAAACTTAGTAATATGTTATTGGATGAAAATATGAAGCCTAAAATATCAGATTTTGGTATAGTCAAAATGCTTGTGGAAAATTATCATCAAACAGAACGAATTGTTGGAACATGGTTAGTACACAACAATCTGCTTTTATTTTATATTGCTTTGTAAGCTTGCACTTGGTAAGACATATGCTTAACACATTATCTTTGACAATTCAATGCAGTGGTTATATCCATATACATACGTAATTATTTGTCCTCCAAGAAAATAATAGGAAATGTATGATAAGACTTTAGCAATTTATTAAGTACAAGGTGGTCACCCAATGGTTTAATTAATACTCAATTATCTTTGACAATCTCAATTTAATCCTGCTGCATTTTAATTGCCATAATTAACATTTCATGAGATCTCAGACAATCTCAATTTAATCTTGTTGCATTTTAATTGAATTAAGATTTCATGAGATATAATACTCAATTATCTTAGACAATCTTAATTTAATCTTGTTACATTTTAGTTGCCATAATTAAGATTTCATGAGATCTTAGACAATCTTAATTTAATCCTGTTGCATTTTAATTTTTATAATTAAGATTTCATGAGATATAATACCCAATTATCTTCGACAATCTCAATTTAATCCTATTGCATTTCTAATTGTCATAATTAAGATTTCATGAGATATAATACCCAATTATCTTGGACAATCTTAATTTAATCTCGTTACATTTTTATTGCCATAATTAAGATTTCATGAGATCTCAGACAACCTTAATTTAATCCTGTTGCATTTTAGTTTTCATAATTAAAATTTTATAAGATATAGTACCCAATTATCTTGGACAATCTCAATTAAGTAATACTATATCAACAACACTTTCTCACAACCCTTACGTGGTAGTTTATAATTGGTCAACTTGCAATTAATTAGTGAGACCCATGTAGGACCTATTGTAAACTAATCAATTGTAATGTCACGTCAGGGTTGTAGAGAAAGTTTGTGAGAGTTGGTGTAGTATTATTCATCTCAATTTAATCATGTTGCATTTTAATTGCCATAATTAAGATTTCATGAGATATAATACCCAATTATCTTGGACAATCTTAATTTAACTCTGCCATATTTTAATCTAGTGAACAATAATTTCTCTTTAAGGTTTGTTCTCCAGCTATGTACAGAATTAACCAAATATGACAATGTTGAGAGTATAAGATATAAAACATAGTATAGGGAGAGTACAACATGCCACAATATTCAACCAATAGTGAAATAATTTTCACAAATTTTGCCAGAATTTTCCATGCAATATTCATCATAAAAATATTAAATAAACCAACCATTACATATAAATAATCTATTTAATATTTTTTAACAATCTAAAAAATGAAATTGCTCCAAGAATTCTAAATTAATATTAGAAAAATCCTGAAAAATTTACAGCAAAAAAAAGTCCTACAGGCTCCTCACGCCCACAGGCACCACCACGTGCGCGTGGGGCCCTGGAGTGGGAGCATCCGTCCGGGTCAATTTATATCAATTTATAGGGCTCTCTTATTAAAAGTCTAATAAACTCTAAAGTCCATTACAGCCTTAACCCACACTTGTGTCAAGATTATATAAAACGAAGTGTATTGGATAAATTCTAAAATGATCATATAAACCCTATTAGGATATCTTATTGAACTATACATTTACCAAATTTTATCAAACCAAATTATAATTAATTTTAGTCCACAATTAAGAATTTTCTAACATATACCATATAAAATGCACAAAGTTTTTGTTACATTTCACACTGCTGACAAATGATATTGGGATTAAGTTTATAAGATTTGAATCCTCATAATTAAATAAATGTGTTTGCATGAGGTCAAGATATGTTCGTAGCATTAGCACGTAAGTAGGAGTGTGTAATTACTTTTCAATATGGAAATAGCTAGGAATGTGTCCCGTAAATCAACGGTCAAGTTTTGTTTAACAATTCTTCCTCTTGATTTGCTGTGTATGGTGGAAGTTGCACGTAATCCCTGCAGTCTCAATGACCTTTAGTATCTGGTCTTCTAAAATACCTCTTTCGCTCTCTCTCTAATAAGTCAACAAGAGCAGGTAGAGGCAAAATAAGAAGCCAACAGGCCCAACACCACACTTTAATTCCGGTCATAATTTTAAAAACGGAAAACCGTCGGGAGAAAAGTCCAACTTGCAGGAAATTCCAGTCATTGACAAAAAGATAACCCTTTTCACATCTATAATTGTCAAAATGGATGTATACCTGAAAGTTTTTTTTTTTTTTTTTTTTTGGAAGTCATACCCTTTATATACAAGATGAATAATCATTTGTTTATTTCATGAAAAATCCGGAATATCATGATAGGATCACGACACTTGTAACAATATACCCTACCTATTTTTTTTATAGGATTTTGATGATTACAATTCTTACGTATTATCCTATCTACTTCTCATAGTGGGGCTTTCTTAAACCCGCCTCAAATAGTAGGTTTTGAGCGCATCCCCCTCCTTAATTCAAACCCAATTTCAAATATGAAGTTTAAGATTGAAAATAAAAGAGGATGCGGTCTAAACCCCACTATTTGAAGTAAGTAAGAAACAAATATTCAAACCCCACCATAAGAAATGGGTTATACAAAATGTAAAAAACGTAAGTTTTAAGTCACACCGAAAAAAAGTAGGTATGTTAGAATCACACATTGAGGGGAAAGAAGAGGGTGGGTTCCCATCAAGGTATGAGAGGTTACATAAGTCGTATCATAATTCGGTGTATTCATGTCACCAACTAAATATGGATGTGGTATGCGTGCATTAGCTTTTTATACTGCTAGTTCAATCTCCTAAATTCAACATTGTGGGTCCAGTCCATCTCCTAAATTCAACATTGTTAGATAGTTTTTTCACTACAAAACAAAGCATCACAAATTTCTTGTAAAGAAAAACATCTTCTCTTCTACATATTTAACATGTGGTCCAAAAAAGGAGAAAGTGTATCATTTTTCCACGAAATCTATCCATAAAGTGAATAGAGGAAAATTGCTCTTTTGTATTTTTGCCAACTTTGCTATATGAAAATTCACATTTCCTGCAAAACATGAGCTTCCTTCCGTCAATGGCTGACAAAACCATCGCCTTCTTCTTCTTCCTCTTCATTTGTCTTCCCCATTCCAACTGCGAAAACTCGTCACAAAGTTGGATTAGAGGTGGTTACTGGGATTCTCACAGTGAGCTCCCCATTTCAGAAATAAATTCTGCTCTTTTCACTCACCTTATGTGCGGTTTCGCTCGTATAAACTCCTCTACCTACCATATTTCTATCAACTCAACTTCTGAAGAATCCTTCTCCAACTTCACCAGCACTGTGAAACACAAGAATCCGTCAGTTGTAACACTTTTATCAATCAGGGGTGCAGGACAAGACTCATCAATCTTTGGTTCAATGATAAACCAATCTTCTTCCAGAAAGACTTTTATCAAATCCTCCATAGAAACAGCCAGGCTCTATGGCTTCCATGGCCTAGACCTTGCTGGTATAAAGCCAAATAGAACAATCAACATGACAAATTTAGGAACCCTTTTTCGAAGAATGGCGCGATGAGGTAAATTCCGAGGCAAGAAACTCAGGTAAGTCACAGCTTTTACTGGTAATGACCAGCCATCATTTGCCTGTTCTCAACTCGATCAGTTACCCAATAGAATCCTTGACAAAAAACTTGGATTGGATACATGTTTTAGCATATGACTATTACGTGCCTACAAGGGATAAATTTATAGGCGCTCATGCTGCTTTATATGGTTCTTCAAGTTGGTTCAATACCAATTATAGTATAAGTGAATGGCTAAGAATTGGAGTTGAAGCTCAAAAACTTGTTATGGGGTTGCCTTATCATGGCTACGCCTGGACACTGGTTAATCCAGATGATAATGCTATCGGTGCACCGGCTTCTGGTCCCAGAATCACAATAGATGGTTCTGTAGGCTACAAGTTCATCAAATCGTACATTCGAGATTATGGTTATGGAGCTGCTTCAGTGTATAATCATACTTATGTGGTGAATTTCTTCACTGCTGGAACAAATTGGATCAATTTTGATGGTGTAGAGGCTATAAGAGCAAAAGTTTCTTATGCAAAAGAAAAAGGGCTGCTTGGTTACAATGCGTTTCAGCTCTCTAATGATGACAAATGGGAGCTTTCTTCAGCTGGTATGGAATTGTTATTTACTCGTTATTCATTTGATCCTTCTTCAATTATCTTCTCCATTATTTGCTTAACAGAGAAAATACAGGGGAATTTCACTGGGAAGATCAATCCCAAGTGTTTCCAATGTATCGTATTATTAAAATATAAAAATATTTGAGAAGTTTATCAACTATGTGAGTCTAACGAACATAAGAAACATATTTTCAGCTCAAAAGGAAAGTGCTGAAGATCAGCGAAACAAGCCGCGGTTACTGATAATAATTCTTGTTACAGTAGCAATACTTATGCTGCTTCTTGGTGCCATAATTTGCTGCTTGAAAAGAAGAGTACTCAAATCAACAGGTAACTTAAGCTTGTAGTTCAATATGAGTGCTATAATCAACCATGAAATAGAGTAATTTGACCATTTATATGACTGAATTGTGCTTTACATTATATTTCGTTTCAGGGATTATGAGTACTATGAAGAGTTCACTATCTAAACTGAAAATCAAAATATCAGCTGCTGAATATCTTGACGATGATGCAAATAAGCTGCAAGTATTCAGTTTTACAACCATTAAAGCGGCTACAAATAACTTCTCCAAGCAATAATAAGCTCGGCGAGGGTGGATACGGTCCTGTCTACAAGGTAATACTAACAGATTGTAACATGTAAGGTGCCGGTTTAGGAATTGTCCAGCTGATGCCATATACAGGGTGGTTCATGATATTTTTTAAATTATTGGATTAAGCGTATTGTGTCACGCCAGTTTGTACATAAAATTTGTTTGAAAAAGTACTGGGTTTCAACTATCAGGGGAGGTTACTGAAGGGACAAGAAATAGCAGTCAAGAGACTTTCAGAAACTTCTCATCAAGGACTTGAAGAGTTCAAGAATGAAGTTGAGCTTACTGCAAGGCTTCAACATGTAAATCTTGTACGAGTCTTGGGAATTTGCACTGAAAAGGAAGAAAAGATGTTGATTTATGAACACATGCCGAACAAAAGCTTGGATTTCTACATCTTTGGTAAGCAAACTCTATACTTCCAACTATCTTCTATACAAGTTTGTATATTTAATCTTACCCTTTTATAGAATGATTAGAACATACGCGAAAACAGTTAAATTTTCGGACTTGTGAGACCTTGATTGTCTTGTTGTTTTTGCTTCCAGTTTTTAATTGACCAACTGATTATAAGTTTGGTTTTCTGCAGATGCTAACAGACGGTATCTTTTAGACTGGGGAAGACGGGTTCAAATCATTGAAGGTGTTACTCAAGGGCTTTTATATCTGCAAGAATACTCAAACTTTACAATAGTTCATAGAGACCTAAAGGCTGGCAACATTTTGTTGGATAAAGAAATGAACCCCAAAATATCAGATTTTGGAATGGCTAAAGCTTTTACAAAAGATGAATTTGAAGCTAACACAGGCCGCATAGTTGGAACATAGTAAGTTATTAACTTGCTTAAATTGATATATGACATAGCATTTCTGTAAGTTTTCTTTGTTGAATAATGGCATTTTCTTGCCTATGCCCGGAATTACGTGGCTATGTTCCTCCCGAATATGTAAGAAAAGGTATATACTCTATGAAGTACGATGTTTATAGTTACGGAGTTCTGCTTCTACAAATCATAAGTGGCAAGAGGACCGCATGCTACTATGGCTCAAGCGAAAATTTAACCCTTTTGGAATATGTAAGTCACTTTGTTTTGATAATTCAAGTTTCAACTTTAATCCATTAGCAGTCTTTCCTGTGAACTTTTGTGTTTTATTATAATAAGAACTTCGTTAGATGGAGCCAGTAAATGGTTTACTACCACTATCTAACATTGAATAACAAAAATTTAGTCAAACTTTAAACTGCAAAGCTTGGTAACATTTGAATTACTTTAGGGGTATGACTTGTGGAGAGAAGGTGAAGGCATGGAGTTTTTTGATTCATCACTGGATGATTCGTCTTCTCCATTGAAACTAAAGAGATGCATGCAAGTAGCTTTATTGTGTGTCCAGGAAAATCCTGCTGAAAGACCAACCATGCTCAAGGTTTATAACATGCTCAAAGGTGAAATTGAAGACATCCCTTCTCCTAAGAAGCCTGCTTTTTCAGTCAAAAGAGATGAAGATGAGGATAGTAATTGCATCATCAAGGTGAAAATATTTTCAGTCAATGATGCAACAATTACTCAACCGGTACCGCGATGAGTCAATGAGTAATCTTGAAAGATATTGAAGTAATTACTGTATGCAGGGGAGATTGCAGAATTCCTCTGAAACACTCAGGTTTTCCATTTTTTTATTTTTTGTTTGTTTCCATCCCTTGTAACACCTCAGGGCATTGTTTAATTCTTTTACCTGTAACTCTATATTGTAGAGTTAATTTTGTTCTGTACTACTGTTCATAGCTGATGCAATACTTTCTTTTAGTTTATTTGTTATATGCACAATCATCTACAGGTTTATAAAGAGGATAAGTCAATCTACCTATATTAATTAATTGTCAACTTTTTCGGATGAATATCCGATTCATGGAATATTCAATTAATGTGGTTATTAAACAAGAATGTCGGTGTCACTTTCCGTCTTAAGGGTTTCATCCAATTTTCCTTGGTAATTATATGACAGTATATCGACCAAAAATGCTTCCAAGTATGACAATTTCAATTTTTCCTGCTCACTCCTAATTGGTGGTGGTAATTATATGTAGCAGTAACCTCACAAAAATTTGACAATTCTGGGATTTTTTATAGTTGACTGGCTATGCATTCAGTAAAGATATGCATCCTTTAATTTTGTCTGACACAAATGCACAGTTTATAAGCAGTTGACCAAAGAATGACCAAAAATTTTAAAAGTAAAATTTCCTTCCTATTGAAAGCTTGATTAGCATATAAAAAAATTCAATTTTTTCTTGTGCACACTTACTTACCTTAGATAGCTTCCGATTTGCCTAACATTAGAATTAGCATTAGCATATACTGAAATTTGCTTCAAATTTGGCTAAAAATTTTCTTGTACAAGGAATCAATGGCTTGCAAAACCATCAGCCTTATTTTCCTCTACCTGTCCCTCAGTTTGCAGTTCTCATACTGTTAAAGTTGGATTAGAGGCGGCTACTGGATTTCCTGCAATGAGCTTCCGATTTCTGGCATAAATTGTGCTCTTTTCACTCACCTTATGTGTGGTATGCTTACATAGATTCCTCCACTGACCACATCTTAATAAACTCCACCTATGAAAAATCCTACTCTAATTTCTCTAGCACTGTGAAGCACAAGAATCCATCATTTACGACCCTATTATCAATCTGGGCTGGACGGCAATGCTCTACTATCCTTTCTTCAATGATAAACCAAACATCTTCCAGACAGACTTTCATTGACTCCTCCATAAAAAACTGCTGGGGTTTATGACTTCCAAGGCCAAGACCTTTGTGGTGTAAAGCCTAATAGAAGCACCAAAATGACCAATTTTTAGGAACCCTTTTAGATGAGTGCTACGCTGCAGTAACTTCTGAGTCAAGAAACTCTGACAAGTCACAGCTGATATTGGTAATGAGCTGCCATCACTAGCCTGCAAACGACTTCATGATTTACCCTGTATATTCAATGCAGAAGAACTTGGATTGGATGCATCTTTTAGCATATGATTACTATTTGCCTACAAGAGATAATTTTACAGCCCTCATGCTGCTTTATATGGCCCATCAGGCTGGCTCAATACAAATGATAGTATAAGGGAATGGCTTGATAAAGGACTACTTGCTGACAAGCTGGTACTTGGTTTGCCTTATCATTGCTATGCGTGGACACTTCTTAATTCCCATGATATTTCAGTTGTTCCACCAGCTTTAGGCCTAGCTATCACAAAAGATGGTTGCATAGGCTATAAGCTTATCAAATCTTTCATTCGCAGTTATGGCTACAGAGCTGCTTCAGTGTCCAATGACACTTATGCAGTGAATCTCTTCACTGGTGGAACAAACTGGATCAATTTTGATGGTGTGGAGGCTGTAAAAGCTAAGGTTTCATTTGCAAAAGAGAAAGGGCTACTTGGTTACAGTGTATTTCAACTAGGCAACCACGAAAACTGGGAGTTTTCCTCAGCTGGTATAGAACTTTTGATTGCTTCTAATCTTCAATAATTGTCTCAACAATTAATCCAAAATTTTGACTGTAAGAGAAATTGAGTAACTTGGTGACACATACTAATTAACATAACAATGAAACAACTTTCATAACCCAAAAGGAAGGTGATGATCGGCAGAAACAAACAGCGGCTTCTGATGATTATTCTGGTTACATTAGCAACATTTATGCCGCTACTGGGGATCTTAATGTGTTTTTTGAAAAGAATATTACTCTAGCCGGGAGGTAATTTGAATCTAATTATATAATCACAATGAAATTGAATGATTGCCTTACTATTTCCTAATTTTGCATTTCATTACATTGGTTTCAGGGGTTATAAGTAGTATGAAAAGACTGCTGTCTAAACTGAAAACAAAAGCATCAGCTGCCAGAAATCTTAACAAAAATGCAAACAATCTGTAAATATTCACGTTTACAACTATTAAGGAAGCTACAAATAACTTCTTAAGTGACAAAAAGCTCAGCGAGGGTGGATATGGATCTGTTTAAAAGGTAATAGTAGAAACCGTTTGAGTTCAAAATCCATCAAGGACTTCAGGAGTTCAATAATGAAGCTAGTGATCACTATGTATATATTTCAGGGGAAATTTCCAATAGGACAGGAGATAGCAGTGAAGAGAGTTTCCAAAACTTCTCATCAAGGACCTGGGGAGTTCAAGAATCAAGTCGAGCTTACCGTGATGAGGCTGCAACATGTAAATCTGGTACGGTCTTGGGGATTGGCACTCAGAGGAAAGGAAATATGTTGATTTACAAGTACATGCCAAACAGAAGCTTGGATTTCTACATCTTTGTTGTGGAGACTCTTGGGTTTTGGTTTTGGTTTTGGTTTTGGTTCTGGTTCTCATCTATATGCCTAATCATCTAAGCTTCAAAGAAGCCACCATTCTTGCTTCCTGGTAATTCCAATTTTTTGCACAATCGTGGAGGCAGTATCTATTAGACTGGGAACAACGCATTCAAATCATTTGAAGGGATTACTCAAGAGATTTTATATCGTCAAGAATATTCGAATTTTAGGATAGTTCACAAAGACCAGAAGGCTAGCAACATTTTATTGGACAGAGACCTGAATCCTAAGATATTGGATTTTGGCATGGCAATAGCTTTTACAACAGATGAATGTGAAGCAAAAGTTGGCCGCATTATTGGAACATAGTAAGTAATTAACTTGTCTGTCAAGGTTTTAATTAAACACGGCGTTTTATATGTTTCATTTGTTGAATTATTGACAATTTTCGATGTTTACGTTGAATTGCAGTGGCTATATTCCCTCTGAGTATGTAAGAAAAGGCATATACTCCATGAATTATGATGTTCATAGCTATGGAGTTCTGCTTCTGCAAATCATCAGTGGCAAGAAGACTGCATGCTATTGTGGCTCCTGCAAAAATTTGACCCTTTTAGAATATGTAAGTTACCCGTCATTCTTTCCTGTAGACGTCCTGATTTTTTTAAAATTTTTTGTGATTTACTATATCAAGAAGCTTTGCCAAAGTTGGGTAACATTTAAGTTACTTCAGGGGTATGAATTGTGGAAAGATGTTGAAGTCATGGAGTTTTTATTGCTTATCACTAGACGATTTGTCTTCTCCATGGAAACTAAAGAAATGCTTGCAAGTAGCTCTACTATGTGTCCAGGAAAATCCTGCAGATAGACCAACCATTTTGGATGTTTATACGATGCTCAAAAGCGAAACTGCAGCCATCCCAACTTTTAAAAGGCCTGCATTTTCAGTTAAAAGAGATGAAGATGAGGAAAGTAAATGTGCATTGAAGGTGAAAATTTGCTCAGTCAATGAGGTAAACAATCACCAAACTGGTAGCCAGAAGACAATATAGCCTCTCATGGTACATAATTAGAGAAGATATTGACATATTCATGCTTAGTCACCGATCAAGTAGGCCTAATCTGTCCTGGAACACGATGGAAGCTGCCCTTGGAAAGTTGTAGATAATCACAAAATTTGCTTGAAAATGTAACGAGTGTTCTTACATTCAAGTGTTTATAGAAAATATTTTGTTTCTGGAATTCAGCCTATGCTCAATTTTCTGTAGTGCTACAAGCTAAAAAGCCACTTCTATTCATCAGCCCTTCGTGAAGGTTCTATAAAGTTTGGCCCATGAAAGCATAGCCTTCTTTCAATTTATTTAAAGTAAGAAAATCCCTTTTGGGGAAACATACAGTGAAGAGGAGGGGTCGTTATTTTACCCTTGACCCCCCATAGGAAGCATCCTTAGTGCCTTTACGTTTACGCAACTTCAACTTCACAGAGAAACAAGAAAAACCTGGTTGAAGTTTTGACACGTTTCTGAGTTCAAAAGATTATATTAACTGAAGACTGCAAGCTTGCAGCCACAATCAATCAATTGATAATACTTTGATTAGTCTCTATAGCTGTCAAAATGATAATTTAATGGAGTTTTTATATTTTTAATGGGGTTTTCAGTATTTTCAAATGAATTTAATATTAAACGATTTAACAGGAGAGAAAATGAAATATAACCCTTACTCAAAAATTGTCTATTGATTCAAGAGAATCCGTGACTTACGGTAAAATCACAGAGAAAATAAAATATAACCCCTATTCAAAAATTGTCATTTTATTTAACCGAATCCATGACTTATAAATACAATTTGCCAGCTGTGTGAAATGTAGAAATGATAGTCTAAAATCCTTTCATGAATAGTAACAAAGGATTTAATATAAATACAATTTCTCCTTTTACTCTCTTTCTCAATAATTCATAAAAAATTTAACAAGTCGGCATGTCTTGACAAGCAACAGAAGCCAAATGACTTGAACCGGTCTCATAATATTTTCTAATTGTTTAATGCATGGCTAAAAAATCTAGTCCTAGGGAAGTATCAAGCAGCTTTGTTTATGGCGGAAACAAAAAGTATGATCATCTTCCTCTTCTTTTTTATTATGACTTGCCGGTTGAAGTTTTCTATTTCACAAAGTTGGATCAAAGCTGGTTACTGGTATGCTGGTAGTGATTTTCCCATATCAGAAATAAATTCTGCCTTGTTTACTCACCTTATATGTGCTTTTGCCAATGTAGACTCTTCCACCTACCAGCTCTCCATCCCATCTGCCAATGAACAATACTTCTCAAGCTTTAGTGATACCATCAGAGGCAAAAGTCCATCAGTTACAACTCTTCTGTCAATCTGGAATGGACAGAATGTAACAGGTCAATCCATATTGGGCAACAAAGTGAACTATTCAGTTCTATCTTCAATGGTTAGTGATTCCTCTCATAGGAAGTCTTTTATTGAATCTTCAATGAAAACCGCCAAGCGTTATGGATTTCAAGGGATTGATTTGTTCTGGCTGTGGCCTAACGGTACAGACTTGAATAATATGGGAAGGCTTTTAGATGAGTGGAGAGCTGCAATTACTTCTGATGCGAGAAACTCTAGTGAGCCAGAACTAATACTGACAGCGGCTGTTCGGTACATTCCAAATCATGAAACTGTGAGTTATCCGATTGAATCGATGAAAAGGAACTTGGACTGGGCACATGTGGTTGCATATGACTATTTGCTGCCGTCCAGGGATAACGTTACGGGCACCCATGCTGCTTTGTACAACCCTGCAAGTAATATTAGTACTGACTTCGGTATAAACAACTGGTTAAGCAAAGGATTTCCAGCCAACAAACTGGTTCTGGGTTTGCCTTACCATGGCTATGCATGGACACTAGCGAACCCAAATGACAAAGCTGTCGGAGCACCTGCTTCAGGGCCTGCTATCACCATTGATGGTTCCATCGGGTACAAGTTAATCAGGGCATTCGTTCAGAATTATGGTTACGGAGCTGCTTCTGCATACAATGCTACCTATGCAGTGAACGTATTCACCATTGGAGCAACTTGGATCAATTTTGATGGAGTTGAAACGATTCGAGCAAAAATTGCTTATGCCAAGGAGAAGAAACTCCTTGGCTACAATGCATTTCAGCTGTCTAATGATGATAATTGGGCACTTTCTCTGGCTGGTGAGTGATTGTTCATATCAATTCTTCAATTTGAAGACAGATTTTAATTGATTTAGTGAATTACATTTACAGCTTCTGCAGAAGAGGAGAATCAGGAAAATAGGAGGCGATTACTGCTGACGATTTTGCTTCCAATTGCTTCAGTTTTTTATCCTAACAGCCTGCATGATTTGTTACTTTCAAAGAAAAGTAATCAAGATAACAGGTATTCAACAGATTTCAGTTTTCATAATATGAAAGGACAATCATTTTGATTTTTGTTCCTCTTTTCCATTCCAGGATCGATGCTTCGAAGCAGAAGAAGCATAACTATTCCCCAAAACCTTGAAAGCAATGCTCCAAATCTGCAAGTTTTCAGCTTTGCCAGCATCAAAGAGGCTACAAACAACTTTTCTAATGCAAACAAGCTAGGTGAGGGTGGATTTGGCCCTGTATATAAGGTAAATATGCGCGATATTACAGGTTCTGATGAATGTCAGGAGTCTGTGAAGCAGAAAAAAAATTGAGCTTATATGCAGCAGCCAGTGCTAAGCATTTGTATTAACTGTGGCAGGGTCAATTACATAGTAATCAGGAAATTGCAGTGAAGAGACTCGCAACAACATCTACTCAAGGACTCGAGGAGTTTGAAAATGAGGTTTCACTTACCGCAAGACTTCAGCATGTGAATCTACTTAGAGTTTTGGGATATTGCATTGAAAGAGAAGAAAAAATGCTGATATATGAGTACATGCCGAATAAAAGCTTGAATCAGTATCTCTTTGGTAGGCAATATATATACACTTGATTCGATTGTGTTCGTTTCTCTCTTTTGTTTACCTGTCATTGTTTACATCAGTTTCTGATCAATCCTGTGACATTTTGCAGACCCGATAAGACGATATGTGTTAGATTGGCAGAAGCGTGTGAACATTATTGAAGGGGTTACTCAAGGACTTTTATATCTTCAAGAGTACTCGAATTTCACTATCATTCATCGAGATGTGAAATCGAGCAACATTTTGTTAGACGCTGAAATGAACCCGAAGATATCAGATTTTGGAATGGCTAGACTTTTCAGCAAAGACGTGTGTGAAGCTAACACAGGCAAGATTGTAGGAACATAGTAAGTAATTAAACTCCATCCATGGCTTCTCATTTTACATCTTCTTTTGCCAAATACTTAACAAATTCTCATTAATATCCATTTATGCAGTGGCTATATTCCTCCTGAATATGCACGGAAAGGGATCTACTCCATGAAGTATGATGTTTATAGTTTCGGAGTTCTACTTCTGCAAATCATAAGTGGCAAGAGGAATACATGCTACTACGGTGCATACGAAAATTTGAACCTTCTTGAATATGTAAGTCAGTGATAAAAATTTTTCAATCATTTCTTTGTAGCAGGACATAATTTTAAGCTTTGTTTTCAGGCATATGAACTTTGGAAAGGCGGCATAGGCATGGAGTTTATTGATCCATCACTCGACGATTCATCTTCGTCGTGTAAAATCATGAGATGTATGCAAGTGGCACTATTATGTGTACAAGAAAATCCAGTGGAGAGACCATCCATGTTGGAAGTTTTCTCAATGCTCAAGACTGAAACAATGGCTATTCTTACTCCTAAAAAGCCTGCATTTTCCGTAAACCGTGACGAAAATATCGGAAGTAGCTCAACATCCAGGCAAGAAGTTTACTCTTTCAATGATTCACAACTTTCCGAGTTGGAACCCAGATGAGATTGTAGGGTTTCATGAATGATAATCAAGAGGGATGTGTTTTGAGCCTCATTATTTGACTCTTGACCGTAGTCGAAGTGTAAGTCAAGGTATTATATATTTATACTACAGTACCTAGCAAATAACTTGAATGATCCTCTGTCTATCACACTAATCCTCTGGATCCCAAGGTCTATTGAACACCCAATATTTTGTAGGATTCGAACACAAGACCTCTGGATAATTCATTCAGATGGTTAAAGTCTTGTCGTCTAATCACAAAGCTAATGGTTTCCGCTACCATATCTTATATCTAATTAATTAAATGACATTTATTATTTATTCAACAACCTTTGTACCATACTCTTTCAATGAATTAATACACAATAAATAAGCTCTTAAATGATAGTAATAAATATGTTTTTAAGGACATTTTAATATAAATTAGAGTTTGCCCTTGGAAATTCACTTGATAATAATAAAGTATAGGAGTATGTATATGGTAATGTTAAACTTTAAGAAATTGTAAGGTTAAATGTGATATTAATTAAAAGTATAAGGGCCTATAAGTATTCTTTTGTACTATACCGAAATAGTATTTACTATTTAGCATATGAGGGACTCTATTGATATTATCCAAACGGCGCCGTGTTTTAGCTCATAAATATACAACACGCATTTGAGGTGAACAATCCAAATTCCAAAACTCCTTTACTCTTCTCAGTCTCTCTTTTACTGCTCACTCTCTTTACTCTCCACCGCTTTCGGCGGCATCTTGACGGAATTTTCGCCTGAATCTTGGTCGGACTCTTGGCGGCTTTGTTCTGCTGAGTTGGCGGAACTCTCACTCAGTTCTCGGGAGTGCTCAAATTGGCGGCATTTTTTCGACGCGGTGGAGTTTCTAATTGGTCGTGTTCTAGTCGTTGATCTTGGCCTACGTTGAGTCTCAGTTTCCGGAATCTTCACACTGACGGTGAGTTTGAGTTCTTTGTTCTTGTACACTTTTATCTTTTACATTATTTGAAAACTTGTGTTTCGGGCCACTTTTGACCTTGACTTTCATCATGGAGCTCTCCTCTTTTTTTTTTTTTTTTCGCTTTTTTTTTATATCTATCTATGCAAGAAATCGTATGTCTTTCATTTTTGTTTATAGTTTTGGTGCGATTATAACTCAGATTTGCCTTCAGAAATGGTTATGTTAACTCAGTGCAATTGAGTTTTGCGTGAAGAGCCTAAATGTTCTTTGTGTAACATTTCTATAAATGGTTTTCTGATGTTGCTATTTACATGACTAAGTGTAAAATTAAATATGAAAAATGAATTGGTTTTGTGAAATTATTTGTTAAACTTTTTTACGCGAGTCTTATCTTAAAATATGATCCCGAATTGTCACAGAGATGAGTTCTAAAAGAAACGGTGAAGTACTTGTTGCGGCTGGTGCTAATTGCAACCCATCTTTTAAGGGAAAAAATGTTATTGAAGCCTCTGATATCAGCGGGGATCCAGCCCAAGATGATGGTGGGTGGGAGGTTTATGCAAGGAAGTCCAAAAACAGAGCTGGAAGTGCTTCTGCAAAACCCTGGGCTACCCAAGATTCTAGTACAAAGGGATGGGGACGTCCAGATATGGTTCAAAAATCAGGCATGCGCAACAATGGGGGCTCTGGAAGGAATCCTGGGAAAACCTGGGCACAAACTGCTGAATCTAGGACACAACCCAGTGGGGGTAATGTGAAGGCCCAGCTAACCAACAGGATACCTGAGAAAAATTATATGGCCCCACAACCTGTGATTCCCCCTCCTCTGGAGCGTGGTTGGAACTGGCAATCTAGAGCTGGTTCTACTCCGTCAAGAGGTTTTGAAGATGGCCAAAAAGACAAAAGTGTCTCTGAAGCCTACGAGGATGATGCTGATGAAAATTATGATGATGACATTGATGACAACTCTGATGCTGTAGATGATTCAGATGATGAACTTTTGAGCGATGACTTTGATTCAGATACCAGTCAAAAGAGTCATGAGACTCGGAAGAAGAGCAGATGGTTCAGCAAATTCTTTGAAAGTTTGGATAGTTTGACTGTTGAAGAGATAAATGAACCGGCAAGGCAGTGGCACTGTCCTGCATGCCAACGTGGTCCAGGTGCTATTGACTGGTACCACGGCCTGCAGCCTTTAGTGACCCATGCAAAAACTAAAGGATCGAGGAGGATCAAGCTTCACAGAGAACTTGCTGAGCTTTTGGAGGAGGAGCTGCATAGACGAGGAACTTCGCCTTACCCAGTTGCTGAATTATTTGGAAAGTGGAAAGGTTTAAAGGATGAGGACAAAGATCATGATATAATTTGGCCACCGATGGTGGTCATTCTGAACACTAAACTGGAGAAAGATGAGAATGATAAGGTAAAGTTACATTGCCTTGCTTCTGTATAGAGGTTACAATAGAGTTAATTTTAATGTTAAATTTTACTTTTTGATCACAAATGCAGCTTGATTGTGTTGTCATGTAAGAAGTACATTTGCTGGATCCTCACAATATAACTCATCTTTTTTATTGTATTGCATTCAGTGGATTGGGATGGGGAATCAGGAACTTCTTGCATACTTCAGTTCGTACGCTGCTGTGAAGGCTAGACATTCTTATGGTCCACAGGGACATCGAGGCATTAGTGTGCTGATTTTTGAGAATTCTGCAGGGGGCTACTTAGAGGCTGAACGACTGCATAAGCATTTTTCTGAGCAAGGAACAGATCGAGAAGCATGGAATCATCGGCAGGTGTTATTCCTTCCTGGTGGAAAGCGCCAACTGTATGGTTTTATGGCGCTGAAGGAAGATTTGGTTTTTTTTAATCAGCATTCACAAGGTTCTATCTCCATTTATCTTTCTATATATCTATTTATATGTATTTGTGTGTGTCTTATATACACAGACATGTATGGCGGCAGGGGTTTGTTCAAAATCATTCATAAATCCTGTGAACACTCATGTTAACCATAATGCATCAAAGCATCTCTTTTTTTTTGTATTCTATACATAAAGAATTTCCTTATACAATTCATAATTATGTTTAACATGCTTTGCAATCCATTAGGCAAATCCAAGCTGAAATTTGAGTTGAGATCGTATCAGGAAATGGTTGTCAAGCAAATTAGGCAAATGAGTGAGGACAATCAACAACTTGGCTATTTCAAGAACAAAGTCGATAAAGCGCAAAGGCATTCTAAATCTCTTGAAGCATCTTTCAGTATTGTGAGTGAGAGGCTGAGAAAGACTATGGAGGAGAACCGCATCGTGAAACAAAGAACCAGGTTGCAACACGCACAAAACAAGGAAGAGGTATGATATTCAGTTGCTTTTAGTTTTTTCCTTGTTGAAGTTGAAGTGTATTTAAGCTTCACCTGACCAATAACTGTGTTATTTTGCTTTATGGATGGTTTAGGCTAGTAAACGAAGTCCTTGGTTGCACAGTTTATTCCCTGAAGTGATGGCTATTACTTGCACTGAACCCTTTAACTCATGGTTGATTAAGTCTTTTTATCTATGCTAGCTGTCTTGATTATTATTATTATTTCATTAATGTCTTGTACTTCTTGGTCAACCCCCTATGTGTAACCCTTATTTCCTCTTAACTCCTTTCTTATTTATTTTTGTAATTTTTCTGTAGATGGACTTCCAAGAGCAATTTTTTAAGGACCAAATCAAAATTATTCACGAAGCTAGAGATTTGAAGGAAGAGGATTTTGAAATGGTACAGCAACAAGAGCGAGAGAAGGTGAAGCAGTCGATTGAAAATCCTTCCAACACTGAAGACTACAAGAAGAGGTATATAATTAAGATTGATTGCTTTTAAAATAAATTACTTACACTTGAATTTTAGAAATTTAGAATCCTGATATGTTCTTTCTCTTACGCAGGGTTGAGAGAATGGCCCACTTCATTAAATTTCAAGACAAAGAAATGGAAGAGTTTGTAGAGGAGAGGGACCAAAAAATCAAAGTCCACGAAGATAAGAAGTCCGCAATGAGGCGCAGGCACTTAGAAGAAGAGTTGGAGCTAGAGAAAGAATTTGATGCTGAATTAAGCAGCTTGATGGAAAAAATACTCCCTCATCTCACAGAAGTTGCTGCCACCACGGACAGGTAGGGAGATATACATTCTTAATTGATAATTTTCACCACAGAACTGAGAATCTTTAAGAACTTTTGATATTCTGGGAATTTCAGTTTTCAAAACCATTTAAAGAAAAAACCCCCCCAAAAAAAAAGGATAGCTATATGAGAAGAAACAATTAGCATATTTCTCTGAAACATATATGACTCATGACATGCATGACTCAATCAATATTCATGATTCCACCTATAAATTTGGTCTGATTCTGATATCATTGCAACACATAATTAAGGATACATTTATACGAATGTGATGGATGAATTAAGGGTATGGTGGATAAGAGCATGATGGAATCTAATTTCACCATATTTGAAAAAGGATTCTCCTCTAATGTGCTGCTGGACTAGACATAAATATGTACTTAATTACTTTTACGCTACAAATTAAGAGGAATGACATTCATTTGACTTGTAAACAGGCATATGAACAATGGAAATACAGCAGAGGCATGGAGTTTATTGATCCATCTCTCGGATGATTCATCTTCGCCTTGCAAAATCTTGAGATGTACGTAAGTGGCAACATTTTGTATACAAGAAAATCCAGTGGACAGACATTCCTTGTTGGAAGTTTCTTTAATGCTCAAAAAATATACAATGGCTATTTCTACTCCTAGAAGGCCTGCATTTTCTGTAAAGCGGGACAAAAATATGGGAAGTAGCTCAACATTGATCCAGGCAAGAAATATGCTCAGTTAATGATTCACAACTTTACCAGTTGGATCCCAGATGAGATTTCTGGGTTTCATGGATTACATGTTCATAACTCGAAACATTTTAATGAATATAGGCTTCGTTAGATTCACTATTTTTATAATAGTATTTTGGAAAAAGTAAAGTTAGGTTATCTTTACGAGTAAAATAATTATTAATGTTTTAAAAGTTGAATAAAGTAGAATTAGATTTTGCGAATATTGAAATAAATATATTTTTAGGCTTTTAAGATAGGATAGGGTAATAATAGTGAACCAAATCGGCCCAGCTTTTCTTTCACATTTCTGATATTACCGTATTACTTATCATGGTAATTCATCGTTCACTGACTTTGCCAAATATGAAAACACTCGGTCGCTTTGAATGCAAAATCTGGGATAAGACTTGATATCGAACAATGTTCTTGTAGTGGAGGAACTTTACTTGCAATGTTAGTGGCGAACTTTGAATTTCACTGGAAAGAAAAATAATTGTCTCCTTCCTCTCAGGTTTTGTTACAAATTTATAATATAATGTTATATC
The DNA here is from genome assembly GCA_026229545.1 of Pistacia atlantica. NCBI lineage: Eukaryota > Viridiplantae > Streptophyta > Magnoliopsida > Sapindales > Anacardiaceae > Pistacia > Pistacia atlantica. The sequence goes on from CM047904.1 coordinate 26,508,033, forward strand.
GTGTCGTCTCGTACCTTTGGGTCTAGGAAAATCTCGAGGCTTTCACCTATGTCTGTGTTATACAACATTGTATCAAAAACATAAACGTAAATTTTATAAACTCAATATCTACTTGTATAGTTGTATATTGTTATGTAATAGCCAAAATTGTCCCTTTAAATTTGTTATTGGCGTGACAGTAAATATTCAGAATTCAATCTCTAGAAATCAAGCAAGCTAAGTCAACTATGTCAGTCATTATATTCATCTCACCCTCCTCTCCCAACAACCTTTAGAAGCTTGCCCTTACCATCATTAAACTGGATCACATTACTTTATCCACCAACCTTTGTACCTTTACCATCAGATGAATCAATAGACAATCAATAAGCTCAAAAATATCTTGGTTTATACTAGTATTGCAACATCGACAATGTTAACGAAGACGATCGTGAATCATTTTATAAACTTTGCACGCTACCCTTAACTATACCTTTATTATTAGTAATGTTAGGTCTACAACATTTTTTCACAATCTCCGACGTGGTAACTCGTCATTGGTTAGCTCGCAAATAAGCAGGCGAGACACATTTTACAAGCTGACCAATGACGAGTTATCACATCGGGATTGTGAAAAAATGTGGTGAGATTGGATTGTGGACCTAACATTACTCTCTCGATTATATATACCTAACTATATCTTTTGAGGGCATTTTAATCATAAATTGGACTTTATTAGTCTTCATTTCCCGGTTTCCATATCTTAACATATGTTTATGGGACACGGCATCAATTAACTTTCTTCCATGGCAAGCAAAAATATCATCCTCCTAATTTTCGCTTTTCTTTCTTCTTATCACTTACAATTTTCAGCTGCACAAACCTGGATCAAAGCTGGTTATCAGTATCCTGGTAGTGAATTTCCCATATCAGACATAAATTCTGCCTTGTTTACTCTCCTTATTTGTGCTTTTGCCAATGTAGACTCTTCAACCTACCAGCTTTCTATCCCCTCCCAGTTAAAAATACTTCTCAACCTTTGCCAGCATCGTCAGGCGCAAAAACCAGTCGATAAATACTCTACTGTCAATCTGGAATGGACAGAATTCAACAGGTCAGTTCATTTTGGGAAACAAAGTGAACTCTTCTGTTCTGTCTTCAATGATTAGTGATTCTTCTCATAGGAAGTATTTCATTGAATCTTCAATAAGAGTTATGGATTTCAAGGCATAGACTTGTTTTGGCTATGGCCTGACAGTAAAGACTTCGAATAATATGGCAACTTTTTTAGATGAATGGAGGGATGCTGTTGCTTTTGAGGCAAGAAACTCAACTGAGCTAGAACTTCTATTAGCGCTAGCTTTTCAATATGTTCCCACTCATGAAACTGTGAGTTAAACAAAAGCTTGGATCTCTGTCTCTTTGGTTAGTAATGCATCATTTGATGCTTCCAGATTTAGCTAATTAAATAAGATTATGGAGCTGCAGAAAGCAGAAACTTGTGATATAATTAAACTTGTTATTACAGACCTGATTAGACGGTATGTATTAGATTGGCGAAGGTGTGTCAACATCATTGAAGGGGTTACTAAAGAACTCCTGTATCTCCAGGAATACTCGAATTTCACAATCATTCACCGAGTTCTAAAAGTTAGCAATATTTTACTAGACAGTGAGATGAACCCCAAAATTTCAGATTTCAGAATGGCTAGACTTTTCAAGAAACATGTATGTGAAGCAAACACAGGCAGAGTTGTTGGAACATAGTAAGTAATTCACTTCATAATATCTTTATTATGCTTCCTTTGCCATATAGTAACCAATTTTCATTGATATCCGATATCTGTAGTGGCTGTATTCCTCCTGAATATGTACAGAAAGGGATATACTCCATGAAATATGATGTTTGTAGCTTCGGAATCCTCCTTTTGCATACCATAAGTGGCAAGAGGAACGCATGTTGCTATGGCACAAATGAGAGTTTGAATCTTCTTGAAATAACATGCATTTGACTTGTAAACAGGCATATGAACAATGGAAATACAGCAGAGGTATGGAGTTTATTGACCAGGCACTCGATAATTCATCTTTGCCTTGTAAAATTATGAGATGTACTTAAGTTGCACTGTTATGTGTACAAGAAAATCCAGTGGACAGACCATCTATGTTGCAAGTTTCTTCAATGCTCAAAAATGATACAGTATCGTCTATTGATGTTCCTAAAAGGCCTGCATAAATTTTAATGATTCACAATTTCCCAGTTGGAACCCAGATGAGATTGTAGGCTTTATATTGATCATTTAGACTAACACAACACATCATAAAACTTTATGTCTCAAGTCATGTATCTTTAAGATTAATAGCATAAATTTAAACATGAATTTATTCATGCAATCTCATTACTGAATCACAAAAACAATACATAATCTCAATTTAATACATATTAGTTTATAAAATAGTGAATAAATAAAATTAGAGAGTAGACAAACCTGTTTGAGCCATCATTGAATGCACGGAATCTTCCAATTGAATTGATCGATTGTGGATCATGAGGCTTGTCTTCCTTTCCAAATTAATGGGAGTAATCAATCATACATCTGGAAAGACGACCTAGCCTTTTAATAATAATTTATTGGGTTCTCCTCTTACAGACTCAATAAATTTTGTAGCCCACACTTATATAATCATAACCCAAATCAATTAAATATTAATTTATCAGGCTTTTAAGAAATGATCACAAAGCCCATTGGAATATCTCGTTGAACTATGTGTTTACCCTGTTTGATTAAATCAAAATATTAATCCATATCAGTCCATAATTAGAAAATTTTCCAACAGTATCAAGCTACGTCATATTACCACATTTCGTATCGTTGCTATCCATCATTTACCATCAGTATCAAATAGATTTGTAATATCATCTACCCATCTAATCAAGTGGAGCTCATGGTATTACCACATTACTTATCTTTGCAAATCGTTTATCGACAATGGCAAATAGATCTGTAATATCTCCTATTTACCTCATCTAGCGGGTGCTCAAAGAATTAAAATCATCACATAGAGATAAATCTAAGCCCTATCAAATGAGATAGATAGGACCATACGTAATGATCATAATTCTTTGAGCTTCACTAGATAAAGTGGGTAGAAGATATTACAAGATCAGTTTGAACGAATAACTTTGGATAAGACTTAAGCAAAAGTTGATATTATCATCTATATAAAAGCATTACAAAAGTTGTCATATTATTTAAAAGTGCTTAATATTGATTATAGAATAGCTAAAAACATACACCTTTCAAAATCGTTGACATTATCATCTTCCTTCCATATGTCCCTTCACTTTCACAAGCATACACAAATGCTAGACAAACACATGAGCCACCCAATAAAAGTTAGAAATTTTTTAGTTGATTAATTGAAAATTAATTATTTAATTATTTTCATTTGAATCTCTCTCTTATATATATATTTATCCCCTCATGTTTCATGGGTTGATGTTTCTTTCAATTGTTTTTTGGTAAACCATTGAGACTAAAGGGGTCCTTAAGCAGACTTATATATATAATTTTTTTTTTTTTTAATGGTACTTTGAAAATTACAAGTCTAAATCTTATGCATTATTTGAGAGACCAAGTTTAACGTTTGTTATGACTTTTCATATCTCAACCATTTGAACTAAAATTCATTGAAGTTTAATCATTTAAATCTTTAAGATTAGTTGAGACTAATTTATAATTATTTGTTTGGCGATCAGGAGTGTCTGAGTCCGTTTGCGCGCACCTCAACTAATCCTCTGGAGCCATCCCTATTAGCGACTGAGGGGAATCAAATTCAGGATCTTTTGAGTAATACACCCAAAAGTGCATATTCGACCACCCGGTCACCCAAGGGTGGTTCATTTATAAATATTATTGTGTTCTCTTTATGCCCCCAAAAATAAATTCATTTTGATGCTAATTACTCTTAAATTTATACAAAACAATATTTATTTGATGAAGCAAATTAACCAATTCAATCAAACATTAAGCTTGATGCCAATAAGAAGTGGACAAAGTAACTTGATTTTTCTAACACAACTTTGAATAGGTCATCATAAAAAGTGGCCTTCTAGAGAAATTAATTAATTGAAAAATACCTAATCAACCAGACTAGTCTCAAGAAATATACATAACTATCATTTTAACTATAATCAATCCTTAATTATTTTGTTAACCTCAAGAATCTAAACCCCATTTGCCTTTGGATAAACACAACCCTCCAAAACTTTGAAAAATATTTGTCTTCTCATCTACCCCTTTGAATTATTTATCTATACATTACTTGTATTACGTGTATATATAAACGCAACCTCTTTCATTATGGGGGTGCATTTGTGAAATATTAGAACTTTATTCTAAGAAAAATGGCATGTATAAAATATTATATGTCTCTCCTTTCTATGGTTATTTGCCTCACAACCATGGCTGCCACCAGCTCTGTCGTAGCGTCGCCACCGGCAGTCAAAGCTGCTTACTGGCCTTCATCGTCTGAGAATTTCCCTCCATCAGCCATAAAGACATCTTTGTTCACACATATATACTATGCCTTTCTTAATCCGAGTAACATTACATACAAGTTTGAAATCACGAATTCGACGGCTATTCTTCTGTCCAACTTCACCACCACCCTCCACCACAAAACTCCAATGGTGAAGACGCTTTTCTCAATCGGTGGTGGTGGTTCTGACTCTGCACTCTTTGCTCTCATAGCTTCCAATCCTCAGTCACGTAAAGTGTTCATAAATTCAGCTCTTGAGGTTGCACGTAAATTTGGGTTTGATGGGCTGGACCTTGACTGGGAGTTCCCTAAAACCCCAAAAGAGATGCATGATTTGGGCCACCTATTTCACGAATGGCGGCTCGCAATTGACAACGAGGCTAAGGCCACAAACCAACCTCCTCTACTGTTCACTGCTGCCGTATACTTCTCTGTAGACTTTTTCGTTGACACAATCTACCGAAAATACCCAATTGATTCAATTATTCAAAATCTAGATTGGGTTAGTCCGATGTGCTTTGATTATCACGGGTCTTGGGATAACACGACAACGGGAGCCCACGCCGCACTGTACGATCCAACGAGCAATGTAAGCACAAGCTACGGGCTCAAATCATGGCTAAGGGCCGGTGTACCGGAAAGCAAATTGGTTATGGGCCTTCCTCTCTATGGAAAGTCTTGGATTCTAAAGGAACCAAATTCAAATGGGATTGGATCACCAGCAGTTGCAATTGGCCCAGGAGAGGATGGTGTGCTGATTTTCTCCAAAGTGGAGGAGTTTAATAAGAAGAATGGTGCCACTGTGATTTATGATTTGGAAAGTGTATCCACATATTCATTTGTGGGCTCAACATGGATCGGGTATGATGATCCCATATCAACCACTATAAAAATTGGGTTTGCACAGGCCCTTGGGCTTCGTGGGTACTTCTTTTGGGCCGTCGGCTTCGATCACGAATGGAAAATTTCAACCCAAGGTAACGATACTTTCCACCTCTTATTACATAACGACCCCTTAAATGATTGTCCAATTTATCGACATCTTATATTTTCAAGAAAATATAACAATCTTTCAATTATTTAAAGGGGTTTTCTATAATTAGATGAGTCGTTTAAAGGATTTTTTTTATATTCTGAAAGTTGTAGATGTCGATAGAATTAAGTGATCCTTGAGGGATCGATGATAATAGTCTAATTTGATTGATTTTGATCGGTTTCAATTATTTAAAATTGAGTTGTTTGATCTAAAATACTTAAAAAGACGAGGAACTACTCCTTTGATGGATGTAACAGGCCAATTGCCCTATTTCCGATATTCTTATATATTATTTTGGAGATTTATAATTCTTCTGTTTTATTGAATGAAATTTCACTGATTTAGAGTTAGACGAACAACATAACTCATATTTTTATTTTTATTTATTATATTTGCAGCTTCCAGGGCATGGATTCTTAATGATTGGAATGAAACTCCATAGTTCAAGCGTGGAGATTTTTTTTTTTTTCGGTTGGGCTGATTAATAATTCATGTAATGAAATTTTTTCAGCTTTTTTTTTTTTTTTTTTTTAATGCATTTGAAAAGAAGAGCATCCAAGGATGAAGGAAATCACAATGCCATAATTAAATCCTCACTCTCTTGAGATGTTTTAGTTATAAGAATTCACTCAAATATTAATATTAATATATTATGAAAAATAAGGCACATTGATTTGGTAATTAGAAACGTTAATACCAATTACATCCCTTTCTTATAACATTCCCTCAAGTTCAACCAAGTAGATCTTATTGGCTCTAAGATCAAGTTCACAAATTTACGTTTGAGTCCACACAAGCGTTTTTTATCAAGTAGATTTTATCTGCTTTTGATCTAAATCTACACGAGTTTACTTTTTAGACTCTAGTAAGTATCATTCACGCAAAACATGTCTACTTACCTTAATTACGAGGATCCAAGTCTTATAAACTGAATCACAAAATCCTTTTTCACTAACAATATAAGATGTGTCACGTCCAATCTTTTTTCACAAGTCTGTCTCTAGATTTTATAAGAATATAACAGTGGACTTATAATAAATAATAAAAAAAATTGTAAATCATAACTTTTCATGATAGAGACATACTAATTGTTGGATATGGTTCATACTTCGCATGACCTTAACGGATTATCAGCTAACGCCGACGCATTCAGGGTCTCGTTGCCCCTTCATGGCAAGCTCAATTAGTAATTGTGTTTAGAATTGATTTGCAAATATTTGGGCCTAGATCATGTTAGATCGAGTAAGCCTAAATGGGATTAGGTTTTTTATTATATACATTTTATAATAATAAAAAAAATCTAGGTTTCAACACTAATCTACACCCATTACCCATAAACTTTTTAAAACCACTATCAATATCATTATTTAAATTGTTCATGACGTACCAAAATTAACGGTAAAGTTATAATTAACAAAAACTTATAACGATCAAGGCCTTCAAGATATATAGTGTAATGAAATATTTCTTTTAATTAATTGCTTAATGAGTAAAAAAGTATTAACATTGATCTTTACTTATTTCTTGATGTCCCTGATTGAAGAAATATATATAATATAGTTGATTTATTTTTCCCAATATGGATATCATTTATCTCCTCCTCGTGTGGGGGAAAATACTGTGTCAAAATGCTACAAAATTACTATTAAAAGCATGGAAAATGAAATTTATTTGTCACATCCAAATTAAGAAACAACTATAGAAAAAGCTCATGATAATAAGCAATAATCTTCATAGACGATTAGCTTCTAATAAGGAGATGGAGATGGAGGCATCGAAGAGGGCATTGTAGGTGGAGGTTCAACAGAAGGAGATGAAGTCACAGAAGAAGGCATTGGTGATGGAGATGGAGGCTCAGGATATGGCAATAATGGTAATATTGGAGGCAAAGACGGCAATGATAGAAGTGGAGGCAAAGATGGCAATGGAGGCAAAGATGGAAGTGGAGGCAATGAAGATGGAAATGCTGATGGAAAAGATATAGTT
>CM047904.1:26515675-26526986 GCA_026229545.1 Pistacia atlantica
CAAATTTCAAGACGAAGAAATGGAAGAGTTTGTAGAGGAGAGGGACCAAAAAATCAAAGTCCATGAAGATAAGGAGTCCACAATGAGGCGCAGGCACTTAGAAGCAGAGTTGGAGCTAGAGAAAGAATTTGATGCTGAATTAAGCAGCTTGATGGAAAAATACTCCTTCATCTCACAGAAGTTGCTGCCACCACGGACAGGTAGGGAGATATGCATTCTTAATTGATAATTTTCACCACAGAACTGAGAATCTTGAAGAACTTTTGATATTCTGTGAATTTCAGAATTAATATTGACAGCGAGTGTTCAGTACATTCCAAATCATGAAACTGTGAGCTATCCGATTGAATCGATGAAAAGGAACTTGGAGTGGGCACATGTGGTTGTCTATGACTATTTTCTGCCGTCCAGGGATAACGTTACGGGCACCCGTGCTGCTTTGTACAACACTGCAAGTAATATTAGTACTGATTTCGGTATAAACAACTGGTTAAGCAAAGGATTTCCAGCTAACAAACTGGTTCTGGGTGTGCCTTACCATGGCTATGCATGGACACTAGCGAACCGAAATGACAAAGCTATCGGTGTGCCTGCTTCAGGGCCTGCTATCACCATTGATGGTTCCATCGAGTACAAGTTAATCAGGGCATTCATTCAGAATTATGGTTACGGAGCTGCTTTCGCATACAATGCTACCTGTGTAGTGAATGTATTCACCATTGGAGCAACTTGGATCAATTTTGATGGAGCTGAAACGATTCGAGCAAAAATTTCTTATACCAAGGAGAAGAAACTCCTTGGTTACATTGCATTTCAGCTGTCTAATGATAATAATTGGACACTTTCTCTGGCAGGTGAGTGATTGTTCATATCAATTCTTCAATTTTGAAAACAGATTTTAATTGATTTAGTGAATTACATTTACAGCTTCTGCCGAAAAGGAGAATCAGGAAAATAGGAGGCGATTACTGCTAACGATTTTGCTTCCAATTACTTCAGTTTTTATCCTAACAGCCTGCATGATTTGTTACTTTCAAAGAAAAGTAATCAAGATAAAAGGTATTCAACAGATTTCAGTTTTCATAATATGAAAGGAGAATCATATTGATTTTTGTTCCTCTTTTCCATTCCAGGATCAATGCTTCGAAGCAGAAGAAGGATAACTATTCCCCAAAACCTTGAAAGCAATGCTCCAAATCTGCAAGTTTTGAGCTTTGCCAGCATCAAAGAGGCTACAAACAACTTTTCTAATGCAAACAATCTAGGTAAGGGTGGATTTTGCCCGGTATATAAGGTAAATATGCGCGATATTATTAAGAGAGAAAAAAAAAATCATACACCTGTTAGGGAAGCATAATAATCTTATCCTTCAAATTTAGTTTTTTTATTGAAAAGAAACGATAATTATGTTAAAAAAACAAAGAAAAAAGTGATGCTAATGAAGAAACATATTTTCAAGAGTTACAAAAAAATTAGCTTATTTAGTTAATTAATACAATGAATGTATTTTACTAGGGTATCCTCGTAGATGCTCAAGAAATAGCATTGAAAAAACTATCTAAAACTTCGACTCAAGGGTTTGAGGAATTCAAGAATGAGGTTATGCTTACTGCAAAGCGCCAACATGTAAATCTTGTCAAAGTTACGGGTTTTGCATTGATAAAGAAGAACACATATTGATCTATTAGTACATGCCGAACAAAAGTTTGGACTACCACCTTTTTGGTACAATAATTTCTCTCCAACTGACACTTTTTTTTTTTTTTTCCAGCTTTGAAAACATTGATTAGAATATTACTAATTTGTCATTAATAAATAAATGCAGACCCTTGTAAACAAATTCTTTTGGATTGGACAAAACGTGTTCAAATCATAGTAGGGATTATCCAAGGGCTTCTGTATCTCCAATGATATTCGAGATTGACTGTTATTCATCGAGACCCGAAACTTAGTAATATGTTATTGGATGAAAATATGAAGCCTAAAATATCAGATTTTGGTATAGCCAAAATGCTTGTGGAAAATTATCATCAAACAGAATGAATTGTTGGAACATGGTTAGTACACAACAATCTGCTTTTATTTTATATTGCTTTGTAAGCTTGCACTTGGTAAGACATATGCTTAACACATTATCTTTGACAATTCAATGCAGTGGTTATATCCCTCCTGAATATGTTAAAAGAGACATATATTCAACTAAACTTGATGTCTATAGTTTTGGGGTTCTATTTTTACAAATCAAAAGTGGAAAAAAGGTTTCATGTTTATATGCCTGTAGAAGACTTGGGCCTTCTAAAGCATGTAAGTTTCCCCAAGACCATTAATATTACTAAGAGTAATAATACACATGCATCATTTTCATACAAAATTATGTGACAAGATATGATTGGCTAATTTGGGGAAAATTAAAATTAAACATTCACCCAATATATCTTGCATAATGTTGTATGTGAAATGTTATACGTGTAGTATTATTTTATTACTAGTTAGTATTGGAAATATTTAATTTGATATACATATTTTCATATACAATTTCAGGCATATGAGTTGTGGAAATATGACAAAGGCCTGGAGTTTATAGATCCATCATTAGATGATACACAATCCTTCTGTAAATTAATGAGATGCTTGCAAATAGCTCTACTATATGTCCAAGAAAACCGAAATGTTGGACCATCCATGTTAGAAATTTCCTGGATGCTCAAAACTGGATCCGCAAATACAGTATCAGCCCTAAGAAGCCTGCTTTCTTTTCTTAGAATAAAGTGATGAAAGGAAAGTGACTAAAGTTCAGAGTTAATTTCGGTTGATGATGCAACAATTTCTGAAGAGGTAGCAAGATGACTCTTGGCTTTTGCAAGACCAATATTAGGTGCTCAGATGTTTTCATTTTAATAATTTACTTTAAGCTTACTTTAGCTCAGAACAAAGAAGCAACAACAAAGAGCCGTCTAAGAAAAAAAATAAAATTGAGTGACATGTTACATATACATACGTAATTATTTGTCCTCCAAGAAAATAATAGGAAATGTATGATAAGACTTTAGAAATTTATTAAGTACAAGGTGGTCACCCAATGGTTTAATTAATACTCAATTATCTTTGACAATCTCAATTTAATCTTGCTGCATTTTAATTGCCATAATTAACATTTCATGAGATCTCAGACAATCTCAATTTAATCTTGTTGCATTTTAATTGAATTAAGATTTCATGAGATATAATACCCAATTATCTTAGACAATCTTAATTTAATCTTTTTACATTTTAGTTGCCATAATTAAGATTTCATGAGATCTTAGACAATCTTAATTTAATCCTGTTGCATTTTAATTTTCATAATTAAGATTTCATGAGATATAATACCAAATTATCTTGGACAATCTCAATTTAATCCTATTGCATTTCTAATTGTCATAATTAAGATTTCATAAGATATAATACCCAATTATCTTGGACAATCTTAATTTAATCTCGTTACATTTTTATTGCCATAATTAAGATTTCATGAGATCTCAGACAACCTTAATTTAATCCTGTTGCATTTTAGTTTTCATAATTAAAATTTTATAAGATATAGTACCCAATTATCTTGGACAATCTCAATTAAGTAATACTACATCAACAACACTTTCTCACAACCCTAACGTGGTAGTTTATAATTGGTCAGCTTGCAATTAATTAGTGAGACCCATGTAGGACCTATTGTAAGCTAATCAATTGTAATCTGTCACGTCCCGGTTGTGAGAGAAAGTTTGTGAGAGAGGATTGTTGGTGTAGTATTATTCATCTCAATTTAATCATGTTGCATTTTAATTGCCATAATTAAGATTTCATGAGATATAATACCCAATTATCTCGGACAATCTTAATTTAACTCTGTCGTATTTTAATCTAGTGAACAATAATTTCTCTTTAAGGTTTGTTCTCCAGCTATCTACAGAATTAACCAAATATGACAATGTTGAGAGTATAAGATACAAAACATAGTATAGGGAGAGTACAACATGCCACAATATTCAACCAATAGTGAAATAATTTTCACAAATTTTGCCAGAATTTTCCATGCAATATTCATCATAAAAATATTAAATAAACCAACCATTACATATAAATAATCTATTTAATATTTTTTAACAATCTAAAAAATGAAATTGCTCCAAGAATTCTAAATTAATATTAGAAAAATCCTGAAAAATTTACAGCCAAAAAAAAGTCCTACAGGCTCCTCATGCACCCACAGGCACCACCATGTGCGCGTGGGGCCTGGTGGGAGCATCAGTCCGGATCAATTTATATCAATTTATAGGGCTCTCTTATTAAAAGTCTAATAAACTCTAAAGTCCATTACAGGCTTAAGCCCACACTTGTCGTCAACCCAGATTATATAAAACGAAGTGTATTGGATAAATTCTAAAATGATTATATAAACCCAGTAGGATATCTTATTGAACTATACATTTACCTAATTTTATCAAACCAAATTATAATTAATTTTAGCCTACAATTAAGAATTTTCTAACATATACCATATAAAATGCACAAAGTTTTTGTTACATTTCACACTGCTGACAAATGATACTGGGATTAAGTTTATAAGATTTGAATCCTCGTAATTAAATAAGAGCAATACTACTCTTACAAAGACAAAAACAAAGAGGTCATACAAAGATAATTTCCACCCTTCATCTTCATGATTTCTCTCTCTCTCTCTTTTTCTTTTTGCTTTTTCCTTCCTAGTGATGTCACTTTGTAGCTCTCTTTGTATTGTCTTTGTAAGGATAGCATTTTTCATTAAATAAATGTGTTAGGAATGTGTCCCGTAAATCAACGGTCAAGTTTTGTTTAACAACCTTCCTCTTGATTTGCTGTGTATGGTGGAAGTCGCACGTAATACTAATTTCCAAAGAGAAATTAACTTGGGGAGCCCCTGCAGTCTCAATCACCTTTAGTATCTGGTCTTCTTAAAACACCTCTTTCGCTCTCTCTCTCTCTAATAAGTCAACAAGAGCAGGTAGAGGCAAAATAAGAAGCCAACAGGCCCAACACCACACTTTAATTCCGGTCATAATTTTAACCCTTTTCACATCCATAATTGTCAAATGGATGTATACCTGAAAGTTTTTTTTTTTTTTTTTTTTTGGAGTCATACCCTTTATATACAAGATGGATAATCATTTGTTTATTTCATGAAAAATCCGGAATATCATGATAGGATCACGACACTTGTAACAATATGCCCTACCCATTTTTTTCAATAGGATTCTAATAATTACAATTCTTACGTATTATCTTATCCACTTCTGATAGTGGGGCTTTCTTAAACCCGCCTCAAATAGTAGATTTCGAGTGCATCCCCCTTAATTCGAACCCAATTTCCAAATATGAAGTTTAAGGTTAAAATCAAAGAGGATGCGGTCTAAACCCCACTATTTGAGGTAAGTAAGAAACAAATATTCAAACCCTACCACAGGAAATGGGTTATACAAAATGTAAAAAATGTAAGTCTTAAGTCACACCGAAAAAAGTAGATATGTTAGAATCATACATTGAGAGAGAAAAGAAGACGGTGGGTTCCCATCAAGGTATGAGAGGTTACATAAGTTGTATCATAATTCGGTGTATTCATGTCACCAACTAAATATGGATGTGGTATGCGTGCATTAGCTTATTATACTGTCACAACAATAAGTCAGAGTCAAGAAGAGGGGATCCTAGCCCATCTCCTAAATTCAACATTGTTAGATAGTTTTTTCACTACAAAACAAAGCATCACAAATTTCTTGTAAAGAAAAACATCTTCTCTTCTACATATTTAACATGTGGTCCAAAAAAGGAGAAAGTGTATCATTTTTCCACGAAATCTATCCATAAAGTGAATAGAGGAAAATTACTCTTTTGTATTTTTGCCAATTTGCTATATGAAAATTCACATTTCCTGCAAAACATGAGCTTCCTTCCGTCAATGGCTGACAAAACCATCGCCTTCTTCTTCTTCCTCTTCATTTGTCTTCCCCATTCCAACTGCGAAAACTCGTCACAAAGTTGGATTAGAGGTGGTTACTGGGATTCTCACAGTGAGCTCCCCATTTCAGAAATAAATTCTGCTCTTTTCACTCACCTTATGTGCGGTTTCGCTCGTATAAACTCCTCTACCTACAATATTTCTATCAACTCAACTTCTGAAGAATCCTTCTCCAACTTCACCAGCACTGTGAAACACAAGAATCCGTCAGTTGTAACACTTTTATCAATCTGGGGTGCAGGACAAGACTCATCAATCTTTGGTTCAATGATAAACCAATCTTCTTCCAGAAAGACTTTTATCAAATCCTCCATAGAAACAGCCAGGCTCTATGGCTTCCATGGCCTAGACCTTGCTGGTGTAAAGCCAAATAGAACAATCAACATGACAAATTTAGGAACCCTTTTCGAAGAATGGCGCGATGAGGTAAATTCCGAGGCAAGAAACTCAGGTAAGTCACAGCTTTTACTGGTAATGACCAGCCATCATTTGCCTGTTCTCAACTCGATCAGTTACCCAATAGAATCCTTGACAAAAAACTTGGATTGGATACATGTTTTAGCATATGACTATTATGTGCCTACAAGGGATAAATTTATAGGCGCTCATGCTGCTTTATATGGTTCTTCAAGTTGGTTCAATACCAATTATAGTATAAGTGAATGGCTAAGAATTGGAGTTGAAGCTCAAGAAACTTGTTCTGGGTTTGCCTTATCATGGCTACGTCTGGACACTGGTTAGTCCAGATGAAAATGCTATCGGTGCACCGGCTTCTGGTCCCAGTATAACAATAGATGGTTCTATAGGCTACAAGTTCATCAAATCGTACGTTCGAGATTATGGTTATGGAGCTGCTTCAGTGTATAATCACACTTATGTGGTGAGTTTCTTCACTGCTGGAACAAATTGGATCAATTTTGATGGTGTGGAGGCTATAAGAGCAAAAGTTTCTTATGCAAAAGAAAAAGGGCTGCTTGGTTACAATGCGTTTCAGCTCTCTAATGATGACAAATGGGAGCTTTCTTCAGCTGGTATGGAATTGTTATTTACTCGTTATTCATTTGACCCTTCTTCAATTATCTTCTCCATTATTTGCTTAACAGAGAAAATACAGGGGAATTTCACTGGGAAGATCAATCCCAAGTGTTTCCAATGTATCGTATTATTAAAATATTTGAGAAGTTTATCAACTATGTGAATCTAACGAACATAAGAAACATATTTTCAGCTCAAAAGGAAAGTGCTGAAGATCAGCGAAACAAGCTGCGGTTACTGATAATAATTCCTGTTACAGTAGCAATACTTATGCTGCTTCTTAGTGCCATAATTTGCTGCTTGAAAAGAAGAGTACTCAAATCAACAGGTAACTTAAGCTTCTAGTTCAATATGAGTGCTATAACCAACCCTGAAATAGAGTAATTTGACCATTTCTATTACTGAATTGTGCCTTACATTATATTTGGTATCAGGGATTATGATTACTATGAAGAGTTCACTTTCTAAACTGAAAATCAAAATATCAGCTGCTGAATATCTTAACAATGATGCAAATAAGCTGCAAGTATTCAGTTTTACAACCATTAAAGCGGCTACAAATAACTTCTCGAGCAATAATAAGCTCGGCGAGGGTGGATATGGTCCTGTCTACAAGGTAATACTAACAAATTGTAACATGTAAGGTGCTGGTTTAGGAATTGTCCAGTTGATGCCATATACAGGGGTGTTCATGATATTTTTTAAATTATTGGATTAAGCCTATTGTGTCACATCAGTTTGTATATAAAGTTTGTTTGAAAAAGTACTGGGTTTCAACTATCGGGAGGGGAGGTTAATGAAGGGACAAGAAATAGCAGTCAAGAGACTTTCAGAAACTTCTCATCAAGGACTTGAAGAGTTCAAGAATGAAGTTGAGCTTACTGCAAGGCTTCAGCATGTAAATCTTGTAAGAGTCTTGGGAATTTGCACTAAAAAGGAAGAAAAGATGCTGATTTATGAACACATGCCGAACAAAAGCTTGGATTTCTACATTTTTGGTATGCAAACTCTATACTTCCAACTATGTTCTATATATCTTTAACTGGGTTTAAATAGTTTGTCCATGTAACAATATTACACTTACAAACTCTTCAAATGATACTAAAATGGATGAATGATATGTCACTTCTATACAAGTTTGCATATGTAATCTTACTCTTTTCTAGAAAGATCAAAACATAAGCGAAAACAGTTATATTTTAGGACTTGTGGAAACTTGGCTGTCTTGTTGTTTTTGCTTCCAGTTTTTAATTGACTAATTGATTACAAGTCTGGTTTTCTGCAGATGCTAACAGACGGTATCTTTTAGATTGGAGAAAACGTGTTCGGATCATTGAAGGTGTCACTCAAGGGCTTTTATATCTGCAAGAATACTCAAACTTTACAATAGTTCATAGAGACCTAAAGGCTGGCAACATTTTGTTGGATAAAGAAATGAACCCCAAAATATCAGATTTTGGAATGGCTAAAGCTTTTAAAAAAGATGAATTTGAAGCTAACACAGGCCGCATAGTTGGAACATAGTAAGTTATTAACTTGCTTAAATTGATATGTGACATAGTATTTCTGTAAGTTTCCTTTGTTGAATAAAGACATTTTCTTGCCTATGCTGAATTGCAGTGGCTATGTTCCTCTGAATATGTAAGAAGAGGTATATACTCTATGAAGTACGATGTTTATAGTTACGGAGTTTTGCTTCTACAAATCATAAGCGGCAAGAGGACCGCATGCTACTATGGCTCAAGCGAAAATTTAACCCTTTTGGAATATGTAAGTCACTTTGTTTTGATAATTCAAGTTTCAACTTTAATCCATTAGCAGTCTTTCCTGTGAACTTTTGTGTTTTACTATAATGAGAACTTCGTTAGATGGAGCCAGTAAATGGTTTTCTACCACTATCTAACGTTGAATAACAAAAATTTAGTCAAACTTTAAACTGCAAACTTGGTAACATTTGAATTACTTTAGGGGTATGACTTGTGGAGAGAAGGTGAAGGCATGGAGTTTTTTGATTCATCACTGGATGATTCGTCTTCTCCATTGAAACTAAAGAGATGCATGCAAGTAGCTTTATTGTGTGTCCAGGAAAATCCTGCTGAAAGACCAACCATGCTCAAGGTTTATAACATGCTCAAAGGTGAAAGTGAAGACATCCCTTCTTCCTAAGAAGCCTGCTTTTTCAGTCAAAAGAGATGAAGATGAGGATAGTAATTGCATCGTCAAGGTGAAAATATTTTCAGTCAATGATGCAACAATTACTCAACCGGTACCGCGATGAGTCAATGAGTAATCTTGAAAGATATTGAAGTAATTACTGTATGCAGGGGAGATTGCAGAATTCCTCTGAAACACTCAGGTTTTCCAATTTTTTATTTTTTGTTTGTTTCCATCCCTTGTAACACCTCAGGGCATTGTTTAATTCTTTTACCTGTAACTCTATATTGTAGAGTTAATTTTGTTCTGTACTACTGTTCATAGCTGATGCAATACTTTCTTTTAGTTTATTTCTTATATGCACACAATCATCTAAAGGTTTATAAAGAGGATAAGTCAATCTATCTATATTAATTAATTGTCAGCTTTTTGGGATGAATATCCGATTCATGGAATATTCAATTAATGTGGTTATTAAACAAGAATGTCGGTGTCACTTTCCGTCTTAAGGGTTTCATCCAATTTTCCTTGGTAATTGTATGACAGTATATCGACCAAAAATGCTTCCAAGTATGACAATTTCAATTTTTCCTGCTCACTCCTAATTGGTGGTGGTAACCTCACAAAAATTTGACAATTCTGGGATTTTTTATAGTTGACTGGCTATGCATTCAGTAAAGATGTGCATCCTTTAATTTTGTCTGACACAAATGCACAGTTTTTAAACAGTTGACCAAAGAATGACCAAAAATTTTAAAAGTAAAATTTCCTTCCTATTGAAAGCTTGATTAGCATATAAAAAAATTCAATTTTTTCTTGCGCACACTTTCTTACCTTAGATAGCTTCCGATTTGCCTTAACATTAGAATTAGCATTAGCATATACTGAAATTTGCTTCAAATTTGGCTAAAATTTTTCTTGTACAAGGAATCAATGGCTTGCAAAACCATCAGCCTTATTTTCCTCTACCTGTCCCTCAGTTTGCAGTTCTCATACTGTCAAAGTTGGATTACAGGCGGCTACTGGATTTCCTGCAATGAGCTTCCGATTTCTTGCATAAATTGTGCTCTTTTCACTCACCTTATGTGTGGTATGCTTACATAGATTCCTTCACTGACCACATCTTAATAAACTCCACCTATGAACAATCCTTCTCTAATTTCAAGAATCCATCAGTTATGACCCTATTATCAATCTGGGCTGGACGGCAATGCTCTACTATCCTTTCTTCAATGATAAACCAAACATCTTCCAGACAGACTTTCATTGACTCCTCCATAAAAACTGCTGGGGTTTATGACTTCCAAGGCCAAGACCTTTGTGGTGTAAAGCCTAATAGAAGCACCAAAATGGCCAATTTTTAGGAACCCTTTTAGATGAGTGCTACGCTGCAGTAAATTCTGAGTCAAAACTCTGACAACTCACAGCTGATATTGGTAATGAGCTGCCATCACTAGCCTGCAAACGACTCCATGATTTACCCTGTATATTCAATGCAGAAGAACTTGGATTGGATGCATCTTTTAGCATATGATTACTATTTGCCTACAAGGAGATAATTTTACAGCACTCATGCTGCTTTATATGGCCCATCAGGCTGGCTCAAAACAAATGATAGTATAAAGGAATGGCTTGATAAAGGACTACTTGCTGACAAGCTGGTACTTGGTTTGCCTTATCATTGCTATGCATGGACGCTTCTTAATTCCCATGATATTTCAGTTGGTGCACCGGCTTCAGGCCTAGCTATCACAAAAGATGGTTGCATAGGTTATAAGCTTATCAAATCTTTCATTCGCGGTTATGGTTACAGAGCTGCTTCAGTGTACAATGACACTTATGCAGTGAATCTCTTCATTGGTGGAACAAACTGGATCAATTTTGATGGTGTGGAGGCTGTAAAAGCTAAGGTTTCATCTGCAAAAGAGAACTGGCTACTTGGTTACAGTGTATTTCAACTAGGCAACCACGAAAACTGGGAGTTTTCCTCAGCTGGTATAGAACTGTTAATTGCTTCTAATCTTCAATGATTGTCTCAACAACTAATCCAAAATTTTGACTGTAAGAGAAATTGAGTAACTTGGTGACGCATAC